>PVIY010019240.1:0-46645 GCA_004026745.1 Myrmecophaga tridactyla
TGTATGTCTGTGTCCACTTTGCATGAGAATTGGCAGCCATGGAGGAAAGCATTCTACTCAATCCTATTCCTGTGTATTTTTAAAGCACAGATTTCAAATGGGCCATCCTGGGGATCAATAACATCTGTAATGATATCTGAGTGTCCCTGAGCTCAGAAATAGGTGGGAGAGCAGCAGAAACCAGAGTCCAAGAGGGTGAAGGGCTGCTGAGATTCTGCTACTATCCTAGAAACCTACAAGACACACAGGTCTTTCAAAAATAACAGAGAGTTGTATTTACTACAAATAGATAAACCTAAAGAGTGAGGCTTCTGGTAGCCAGTGAAAATGAGGCCAGGCTCTCAGGAGCCCTATGGAAAACACACATGAATGATTATTTTTTATTGCTAAAAGATAAGGTGAAAGACAAGGGACTGACAAAATTAAAGAGACAAACAGCACTACATGAGGTAGGGCCTGCTCAGAAGAGCAGCCAAAGAGATATGCTGATATAAAAATCAGAAATGAACTATATTATTTCTGCAGAGCAAAAATCCAGACAACTCAAGGGGCTGATATAAAAACTAGACTGGAATTAAGAGAATTATAGGTACAAGATGAACAAGATCAGAGATTTCAAGCAAGATGGTGGAATAGGAGAGGCTGAGTTCATCCCAGCTCTGTGCAACAAGGGAAAGGACTGAAAAATGACTGGGACAGCAGTTCCAGGGTGTGAATGATGACAGAGTGTCTTCATCTCTACCAAGGGAGACTCTGAATGAAAAAGTGGACGTATTGGAATGGAAAGAATGGGGTAGTGAGCTCTGCCAGGATTCCAACAGCTGACTAGGAACATTTTCCCTTAAAGCTTGGCAAGCCAGGAATTCCCAAGTGGAACAGGGAAGCTAATAAAATTGTTTTTCTTGCATATAAAGACTAATTAGTCAGAATACAGTGTCTGCTCCCCACCCTTGGGACAGGCTGCTGCAGGTACCTGGATATCAGTAGAGACTACAGTGCCTTCCCTCAGAGAGGTGGGAGAAATGCAGAGGGAGGAGGGAGAAATGTACAGCGTGCTTGATGGACAACTAGCCAAAGAGAGGGAACTGTTTTGGGTCCCAATATGATTCCAGTCCCCCCACAGAGGCCCAGAGACCTCAGCCATATGTGGACAGAGAGGCTATGCCGAGGAAACTACCGAATTGTGCACAGCAACCACCCACCAGATATTTCCGGATTGGATGTGGGCAAGGGAAGTTGAAAAACCCAATCCCACAGCCCAAGAACGTCCTGAGTGTTTTGGGGCCACCAGAACCACCAGGCACATAAGTGGTGGCCCTGGTTGGAATTACATCAGGCTGTTGATTAATTTAGCCAACACCCTGTAGCTGGGGACAGGTGAGCCTGAAGAGAAGAGGTGGCTCAAAAGCATCATCTTCTGGGAAGACATGGAAAGTACAGTCTGACAAATTGCCTATCTCCTAGCTCTTAATAGAGCTTTAAGGAGAATTGCAATCCCCACATGAGATCCAGGACTTGGTTTGCAGGGGGAAAGACTGACAAGCCAAGTCCAAAAGGGGACTTTCAGTGCAAATATAATTACAAAACCATAGATGCATGAAGGAAATTAACTTACAAAATAACCTTATTAAGACATTTAGATGCCCTGTGTGCAAGAGAAAATCATAAAGCATCTTAACACCAGTGCAGATATGGCTCAGTCAAATGAGCTAATTAAATCACTAGAGGGGACATAGAATGTGGAACAACTAATCAATGATATTAATAGCATCATAAAAGATATTAAAAAGACACTGGAAGAGCAAAGAGAAATTTTTGAAAGAATGAATCAAAAATGGCAGATCTCTTAGAGAGATAAAAGATACTGTAGACCAAATTAAAAGTTTACTACATCCACACAACAGCAGATCTGAAGAGGCAATAAAAAGAATAAGCAAATTAGAAGATAGGACAATTGAGCTTGAATACATAAAAGAACAAATGGCAAGAAAGATGGAAAAAATAGAACTAGAATTCAGAGACATGATAGATAACATGAAGCACACAAATATAAGAATTATCAGTGTCCCAGAAGGAGAAAAGTAAAGGGCTGGGAAGCCTAGTTAAAGAGATTATGGGAGAAAATTTCCCAACTTTTATGAAATATATAAATATACAAAATAAAGGAGTCCAACAAACCCCAAACAGAATAAATCCAAACAGGCCTACTCCAAGACACATACTGATCAGAATGTCTAATACTGAAGAGAAGCAAAAAGTCATGAAAGCATCAAGGGAAAAGTGATTCACTACTTATAAGGGAAACCACTTAAGTCTAGCTAGACTACTCAATACCAATATGGCTGTGAGAAGGCAGTGGTATGATGTATTTAAAATTCTGATTTCCAGCCAAGAATTCTTTATCCTGCTAAACCTCCCTTCAAATTTCCAGGTGAGATTAAAATCTTCACTGACAAGGAAAGGCTAAAATAACTTGCCAACAAAAAACGTTCCCTACAAGAAACACTACAGGGAGTTCTGTTGACTTAAAAAAAAAAGGGGGAGGGCGGGCCATGGTGGCTCAGTAGGCAGAGTTCTCACCTACCATGCCAGAAAACCAGATTCAATTCCTGGTACCTGCCCATTAAAAAAAAAAAGGCAGGAGAGGGAGGTCTGGAGGAGAGTACAGAACTGAAGAGCAATAGTAAAGGTAACTTAAAGGATTATAAGAAAGAGAGGGAAAATAATAAATAAATGCTAAAGGATATGATGGTAGATACAAGAACTGCCTTTAGAGTAATAACTGAATATTAATGGACTAAACTCACCAATTAATTATATAGACTGGCAGATTAGATTTTAAAATATGATCCATCTGTATGCTGCTTACAAGGAGACTCATCTTAGACCTAAGGTTATAAACAGATTGAAAGTAAAAGGATTGGAAAAAGGCATTTTATGTAAGCTCTAACCAAAAGGAAGAAGGGTAGCTATATTAATATCACTTAAAATGCACTTTAAATGTAAAGATATCATAAGAGACAAGGAAGGGCACTGTATATTTATAGACGGGACAATTAACCAAGGAGAAATAACAATCATAAGTGTTTATGCTTTCAATCAAGAAGCTCCAAATTACATGAGACAAATACTGGCTAAATTCAAGGGAGTAACTGATATTTCAACAATAACAATGGGAGATTTCAAAACACCACTCTTCCCTATTGATTGAGCAACCAGACAGAGGATCAATAAGGAAATAGAAAAATTTAAACAATGTAATAAATGAATTAGATCTAACTGATACATATAGACCTTTATACCCCAAAATACCAGGATATACACTCTTCTCTAGTGCTCATAGAACACTCTCCAAGATAGATCATATGCTGTGACACAAATCAGACCTTTATAAATGTAATAAGATTGAAATTATTCAAAACACTTTCTCTGAAAGGGGGAAAATTCAACTTCCCCAAGTTGAATTCTTGATATTCTCACAAGCAGTGCAGACAACAAAATCCCTATTCAATAATGTAGGTTGTAAACTTTAATTAGATTATCTCCATGGAGATGTGACACACCTAATTGTGGGTATCAACTTTTGATTAGATGGAGAGCCAGGTGGGTCTTGATTAGTTTACTGGAGTCCTTTAAAAGCAGAAACGTTTTGGAGAAAGCTTAAGAATGACAAGAGATCCACCGGAAAGCCACAGATACACAAGAGCCCACATAGCCAGAGATCTTTGGAGATGAAGAAGGAAAACACCCCTGGCGGAGCTTCATGAAATAAGAAGCCTGGAGAGAAAGATAGCAGATGTTGCCATGTCCGCCATGTCCTTTCCAGTTGAGAGAGAAACCCTGACTTCAAAGGCTTTCCTTTTGTGCGTGTGTGTGTTTGTGTGCCATATGGTGGGGTTACATTTCATTACTTTTCCATAGGGGTATCCCATTATTGCAGCACCATTTGTTGAATTTTTTGTTTGTTTGCTTTGTTTATTTGTTTTGCTTGTTTGTTCGTTTTTGGGGAAGTGCATGGACCAGGAATCCATCCCACATCTCCCGCACAACAGGTGAGAATTGTACCACTGAACTACCCTTGCACCCCAATCAGCCATTCTAGAGTGAAGGTAACCTCTTGTTGGTGCCTTAATTTGAATATTTTTATAGACTAACTTTAATTGGGACAATATTACAGCCTTAGAACTATAAACTTGCCACTTAATAAATTCCTTTTTAATAAGCCATTCCATTTCTGGTCTTTTGCATTCTGACAACTAGCAAACTAGAACAAACTTGAATGTAATGGACAAATTCCTAGAAACATATGAATTACCAACACCATCTCAAGAAGAAATAGAAGATCTTAAGAAATCAATTACAAGCCAATTAGTTATTAAAAAATTTCCTTTAAAGAAAAGTCCAGGGCTGGTGGGTTCACAGGGGAATTTTATCAAATATTCTGAAAAGAACTAATACCAATTCTGCTCAAACTCTTCCAAAAACACTGAGGAAAAAGGATCATTACCTAACTCATTTTATGAAGTTAATATCACTTTAATAGTGATATTAACTATTACTACCAAAACCAGATAGAGACATTACAAGAAAGGAAAATTACAGACCAATTTCCCTAATTAATATAGATGCAAAACTTCTCAATAAAATTCTAGCAAATTGAATCCAATAATACATTAAAAGAATTATACATCACAACCAAGTGGGATTTATACCAAGAATCAAGTCTGGTTCAACATAAGAAAATCAATTAATGTAATATAGCATATCAATTAATTCAACAGGAAAAAATCATATAATCATATTGATTGATACATCCTTTTCTAGTAAAAACACTACAAAAGGCAGGAATCATAGGAAACTTCTCAACATCATAAAGGGCCTGTATGAAAAAACCATACCAGTATCATTCTCAATAGTGAAAGATTGAAAGCATTCCCCTTAAGATTGCGAATGAGACAAGGATGCTCACTGTCACAACTATTATTCCACATTATACTAGAAGTCCTAGCTAGAGAAATTAAGCAGGAGAAAGAAATAAAAGGCAACCAAATAGGTAAGGAAGAAGTAAAACTTTCATTATTCACAAATGACCTGCTCCTATGCTCGGAAAATCCTGAGAAATCCATGACAAAGCTACTCAAATTAATGAACAAGTTTAGTATAGTGGCAGATCCAAAATAAATGTACAAAAATCAGAAATGTTTTTATATACAAATAATGATTTCAATATGGAGACAATTAAGGAAAACATTCCATTCAAAATAGCCACTAAAAGAATCAAGTATTTAGGAATAAGCTTAACCTGGACAGTAAAGGACCTAAAGACAGAAAACTAAAAAGTATTGTCTACTAGAAATTAAAGAATATCTATTCAAATGGAAAAGTATTCCATACTCATGGAGAGGAAGGTTGAATGTTGTTAAGATGTCAATCCTACTTAAATTGATCTATAGATT
The DNA here is from genome assembly GCA_004026745.1 of Myrmecophaga tridactyla. Taxonomy (NCBI): domain Eukaryota; kingdom Metazoa; phylum Chordata; class Mammalia; order Pilosa; family Myrmecophagidae; genus Myrmecophaga; species Myrmecophaga tridactyla. The sequence continues at coordinate 5,457 of PVIY010019240.1, forward strand.
AAATGCAATACCAATCAAAACTGTAACAACCTATTTTGAAGACTTTTAAAAGATAGATAGCAAATTAATTTGGAAGGGAAAGAAACCTCAAATAGCTAAAAATATTCTTAAAAAGAAAAGTGAAATGGGGGGATTAACACTACCTGACTTTAAAGCTTATTACGAAGCCACAGTCATCAAAACAACATGGTATTGGTCCAGAGATATAAGTATTGATCAATGGAACCAAACTGAGAGTACAGAGATTGACCACCAAATTTGCAGTCCACTGATCTTTTATTATAACCTCCCAAATCTACTGAACTGGGACAGAATAGACATTTCAATAAATGGGCTTGGGGAAAAAAAAAAAAAAAAGATGAACAAGATCAAGGGTGAGATCTGAGATATGGCCACAACTGCACTTCCAGGAAGGAAACCTAAACATATCTGAAGTTCTAGATATCTGAACTTACATGGTATCCTATTTTGTTTTTTGTGTATGAACCATGTGCCATTATTTAATGAGTCTGTATAATTTATAACAATGTTTTAGGTTCACAGTTGTGTAGACATACTGGTTGTCACATTTTTATGACCCAATTTTTAGATAGCTTTCTAAAAGCCAAATGAATGGTAGAATTCACTGCCAATAAGAGCCTGCACTTATAATTCTTTCCAAGATTGTAAAATTGAAGTAATGTCTCATACTAAGGGGAAAAAATATCTTTAAATACATGACTTAAAATAGGGGTGATATCCAGCACTATTTCCCAGTTTAATTGTCCTGTCTAATCTATGGAAGTCATCAATGCTTGGAATTTTACTGTGATCTATTGAGACTTAAACAAAGAAATGGCCAACAGTTATAAACACAGTGACGGACAATACAGAGATTGAATAAATTACTGTCACAACTGGTATATGCCATGCAGCTCTAAACATTGCTGTATTTTTTTCTGTTCTTCTCCAGGAGAAGGCCAAAGAGTTTGCTTTTAGTTAACATGGAGTACAGTGCTCCATTACTGCCTGTAGTAGGCAGAGTTAAATGGACCCTGATAATCTGCAACTCCTGCATAACCTGAATCCCCCTGAACATAGGCTGAACCCTCACTCAAGTGTGACTTGCTTCCAACAAAAAGAATATAGCAAATGGATGGGATGTCACTTACATGATTAAGTTATATAAGATTGTCATTTCTGTCTTGCTAACACTCTCTATTTCCTTCTTACTTTGCATGCTTTGATGAAGCAAATTGCTATGTTGGAGAAGCCCACAGAGCAAGATAACCTCAAGCCAACAGCTGAATGAAAAACTAAGGCCCTCAGTCCAGCAACACCCAAAGAACTGAATCCTGCCAACCACCACATGAGATAGGAAGCAGATCCTTCCTCAGTCAAGGTAAGGTGACTATAGCCCAGCCAACACCTTGATTACAACCTGTGAGACATCTTATATTAGTCAAGGTTCTAATATATCTAATATATATCTAATATATCAGGACAGAAACTCTGATAAAGGTGAAGCTAAAGTCCTTAGTCTGAATTCAAGGGATAAGCTGGTCAACTGGAAATTCTAGGAAGAGCCAATGCTGAAGTTGAATCCAAATTTCTCTTCTAACCTCTGAAATCCTTGGTTAAGGCTTTTAAGATCTCCAACTGATTGATGAGAAGACTCCCCACATTGCTCAGGGAATCTCCTTTGCTGACAGTAGATGCTACTTTTGGATGAGAGATGCAAAACCCATCTTGAAATACCCTCATATTAACAAGCAGGCCAGTGATGACCAAACAACTGGACACTATAGCCTAGCTAAGTGGAGACATGAAATTAATCATCACAGACCTCAAAGTAATGAATTGCAGCATCTATTATATTTATGTCATTTTGATCATGGACTCCACCAAAAAAATGTTTGCATTTTCATGCCTTCCAAGCACAGTAAACCAAATATGGATAGGTTAAATAATGATAATATCCAAGTACATGCCATCAAATGACCTTTTGGCAACAGACCCCAGAGAAATTCATCTAAACCCAATTAAAGACAAACTGCTATGACCACCTTTAATGAAAAAAAGAAAAACAATCCCTAAATTGACCCTCTGAATTTTTTAAACAGCATATTCCATACCTATGAATTTTTCAATTGTTTTACTTTTCACTATTATCAATCTGTATGATCAGGCCATTGGGTCACCCAGGACTGGTCAAACCCTCCTACCAAAACAGATAAATATGATTAAGTTACTAACTCAACCCTTATGCTATGCATGTACATGCCTATATAAAGCAACTACATCTAAAAGGAAACAAAACTGAAAAAGTTGATCAAACATGCACAACTACTCTATCCATGTAGATATACTCTATCTATAGTCCAATGGATCCATTCTCAGGTCCAACACAGTTTTGGAAGTACTGCAAAGGACAACAATGCCCAAGAAGAAATTATTCTGACTCACAAAGAAGACGCTAATACTTACAAACATTATACTATTAGCCAACCATACTACCCTTTCCAAAAAACAATCTCTACCTAGCTGGCTGGTCTAACTATCTTCAGCTAATGACAGATTACACACTAGCATAACTCTTTCTCCCTCAGCTAAATTCTGGCTACCCAAAGTTCAGGAAGCAGGGACTAAGGAGAATTTTTAAAGGAACAAGACATTTTTATTCTTCTCATCTTTTCTTTTTTTTTTCCTATTTTGATCTCAATGGATGGATGTATCATTCACAATGGTCAGATCAAGGACAACTAAACACTAGACAGACATGAACTTCAATACTGACTTTGCCACAGATGGTATTACGGCCACTCTCCTCTGTAATTTAGGATGACAAGATGACCCCTGGGATTCATCACAGAAAAAGGATGGAGTCTGGCTTAACCTGATGACAGACTTTGATTGACCAGGCATAAACATATCTAACCTTAGGAAGTGGGTGGAGACTTCAGGAAGTGTGAATTACTATCTCCCTTCCAACCACAATTGTTCCAGACAGACACTCATAATGCAAGATGACTTCTTTGTTGAGAGGAGATTATATTGATACCTGGGGAGTCATTCTCCACTGGAAGATAACCTCCTCCAGCACTATTTGATCCTCAGTGCTCTGGCATGTGAATGGGTCTTTGAGTATTAAATTAAAAATTTAGATTTTATTATTTAATTCTACAAAATGTATTCAAGTCATCATTAATTATGTAAAGTATAAAAAAGAAAAACTGTTGGCAACATCTGAATGAATAACTACCAGTTAAGTTAAAAGTTATTTTCTAATCTCAAACTAAAGTTAAAAGCTAAGTTCAGTAAAAATAATTTTTAAGAATTTAATTCTTCACTAGTCTAATTTTCACTGGAAAAATAACAGTTTTTTTTAATTCTCTTGAATTGCTTTCTTATTAGGTAATTACAGAAATTGATAATTTGCATATATGATTTGATACATTACAATGTATAAAGTAAATAAATTACATTAAAAATTACTTAGTAAATGCAGTTATAAAATTAAGTAAAATGTTAATAGCTTTTTAATTTTTAATTAACTCTCCACTTACAATTTTTATTTAGCCATTCTTAACCCTACATTCAATATAAAGTATGTTTAAATATAAAATTTAGTCTTTTATGTCTAAAGTACAGATATACACACAGTACAAAAACAGACACACTAATTTTTCTGGAGTAAAACTTCATGGAGAGAGCATTAGGAAAACTGTCTAAAAAGTTCCCTTAGGGAGGGTTATAATGAAAAAATAGGTTGAAAAACAATGGGTATAGCATTTGCTTCCAGCTGGAGTGTTCCCCTCTGCCAAAGAAAAATACCAAACCACAGGAGGATGAGGATACCAGAGGAGGCAAGAAAAAGAGACTTTATAACCAGGAGGATACAAAAGAAAGAAGTAAAATGTATTATAAAACTCAACCAAGGGGATGCGAGGATAGTTCAGTGGTAAAATTCTTGCCTGCCATGCAGGAGACCCAGGTTCGATTCCCAGCCCATGCACTTCCCAAAACAATACAAACAAAGAAATCAACGATGAAAAAATAAACTAACAAACAAAATTCAGCAAATATTGCTGCAATAATGGGACACTCACATGCAAAAAGAATGAAACGTGATCCCACCATACAGTATACAAAAAAAAAACTCAACCAAGTGACATCATGAAGAGGGCACAGTGAGAAGTTCCAAGCTTCCATCCCTCCACAGAAGTTTTAAATAACAAAAACTACAGAACCATCTTTCTCACAGCTCTAGAAAAGAGTAAAAATTCAGTAATTGGGGGTGCACTGAATTAAGAAATAGGCAACTTAAAATGGTAAGAAAACCACATGACAACTCTGACGACCCTCCCTAATTCAGTGCCTGTGCTCGCAGTAGATGGCCCTGGTCCTGGCTCTGGATGGAGCAGAGTAACCCTTATGTACATACTGAGTGAATATACATCTGTACCAAACTGGTGGCAGTCTGAAGGACTGAACCAGGACACTCATTTGTGGCTTACTATCCCAGAACTAGACCTACACATGGAAGTAGCTCACAGAGCAGCTAGAATGCTGTAAGAAAGCAATCAAATCATAGCTTCCATGGGCAGAGGATTCCTAGTTTTGAGAAATGCAATAGAGTACTGGGGATGAGGAGAAAAATCTATTTCCTAGGGGAAGAGGGACAATCAGAAATGTACAAATGGAGGGAATTCCTAATGCCCATGCACACATGTCCAGGAAAAGATGTATATTCAGAAAAGACTGGGGAAGATCTTACACTTTCACCTCAAGGTGCTCATTAGGTCCATTACTAGCCTGGCTAAGCACTGAAGGAGAAACTTACACAGGCCAAACTGCAAAGACTGAGAGATAGGTTTTTTCCCCCTTTTTTCCACTGGCATTCAAGGAATTCTCTGCCAAAACACCAGATGGATACAAGTTAATGGAACAGACCCTTCAGTGAGTAAATTCCAGAGATAATAGATTAAAATATTAAAATAAAAAAATAAAATAAAACATTAAAATGTACAGTATGCAACAACAAAAAAAAAAACAGGAAAAGATCACCTGTGTAAAGGAGCAATATAAAGCACTAGAAACAGTCAACGATGAAGCTGAAGCAGTCTTTGGGCATGCCAGACTTAAAAATTGTCTTAAATGTACTAAAAGAACTAAAGAAAAACATTGTTTTAGTTTGCTAGTGCTACTGGAATGCAATATACCAGACATGGATCTGCTTTTATAAAATGGATTTAAATTACAAGTTTACAGTTTTAAGTCCTTAAAAATGTCCAAACTAAGGCATCCAGAGAGAAATACCTTGACTCTGAAGACAGGTCAACTGTCACATGGTAAGGCATGTGGCTGGTGTCTGCTGGTCCTTGATCCAGGTTCCATTGCCTTTAGTTTCCAATTCCGGTGGCTTTCTCTTTAGGCATCTGTGGGTGCTGACTTAGCTGCTCTGGGGAGAAATCCTGGGTTTCACCTCTTAGCTTATTATCTCATGGAAGGGCACATGGTGACATCTGCTGGGCTCTGGTTCTTGTCTAGCTTTTGTTGGCTCTCTCAACTCTTGGTATCTCCTGGGGCTTCTGCATTTCCAAACATCTTCATCCAAGCTTTTTCCTAAATGTTTCCCTGTGTCAGCTCCTTCAAAGACTCCAGTAAACTAATTAATACCCACCTTGAATGGATGGGGTCACATGTCCATCTAATCAAAAGATCACACCCACAAGTTTGTATAGCACATCTGCTAGGAAGTAATCTAATCAAAAAGTTACACTCACATTTGGGTGTATCACATTTCCATGGAAACAACCTAATTAAAATGTCGCATCTTACAATACTGAATCAGGATTAGAAGAATAAGCCTTTTCTGGGGTACATAATCATTTCAAGCCAGAACAAGTATGGACAAAGTATTAAATGAATCAGGAAAACAACAGAAAAACAAGAAAAAAAACAATCAATAAATAGATCATATAATGGAACCAAACACAGCTGAAAACCATAGTAATTATAAATGTCTAAAATTCCCTAGAGGGATTCAAAAGCATATTGGGTATGCAGTAAAAAAAAAAAATCAACAAATGGGGCTGCAATAATAGGATTTTTACATGGAAAAGAATGAAATGCAAACTCACCAACAATTGAGATGGCAGGAGAAAGAATCAGTGAACTTAAAGACAACACAATTGAAATTATTCAGAGTGAGGAGCAGAGAGAAAAAAAGAACAAAGAAAAGTGGACAAAGTGTAAGAGACTACAACAGAGGAATTCTAGATGTCATCAGCCTTTCTTTAGAGAAGTTATCATCATGCTGATGCCTAATTGGGACATTTTCATGGCCTTAGAACTGTAAATTTGTAAACTAATAAATCCCCATCATAAAAGCCAACCCATTTCTGGTAGATTGCATTAAGCAAACTGAGACAGATTTTGGTACTGAGAAGTGGGGTGCTGAGTTTTCAAATACCAAAAATGCTAGATCATCTTTATAAATGGATAAGGGTGACATTCTGGAAGAATTGTGAGTATCTTGATAGAAAAGGCCTAGATTGCTTTGAAGAGACTATTGGTAGAAATATGGATATTAAAAGTACTTCCAGTGAGGCCCTAGAGAGAAATGATGAATGTTTCATTGCCAACTGGAAGAAAGGCAATCTTTGTTTTAAAATGGTAGAGAATTTGGCAAAATAGAGTCCTGGTATTAAAAGAAAGACAGAATTTGAAAGTGATGAGCCTGGATATATATCTGAGGAAATTTCCAAACTAAATGTGGAAAATGCAGTCTGGCTTCTCCTTGCAGCATAAGATGAGTAATGAACTCTTCAGTACATAAAAAGCAGAAATTGATTATTTGGAAAATTCTGTGGTTTTGGAAGGCAAGCCCCCAGAGACTAGAACCCCCTGTGAGGATTTAAACTGTCAGCCATTTCAGTGTGAGTCAGGCTTGGAAATAGAGTTATCCAGAAAGTCCAATTGTGGAAAGTCCAATTGTCTAATTGTTGAGACTGCTGTGTACTGCATGGAGAACCAACACATTTTTTTTGCACAATCTGTATGAATGGAACTACTGCCAGCCAGAATTTAAAAGGGCATAAAAGGGACAGATTAAAGGAAAAATGACTTCAAAAGCTGAGGTCTGGAACAAAGAAACCTCAAGCCAGGAAAGCAGACCAACCCATAATGTGGAAAGGGTGAGTTTGCCCTAGAATTTGCAGAGGTTGGGCCTTCCTCCCTGCTTTTCAGGAAGATTGCTGCCACCCCAAGGCTCTCAGATGCCTGGGGAATTGAGGGGAGTTAGGCTGCCCTGTTGATCAAGAAAAGTGTTGCTGCCCCTGGCTTCAGAGAGGGCAGGGCACATGCCCCAGGATAGGGGAGAGCCTGGCCACCACTCCCTTGTTCTAAGGGGATAGGACCTGGGCCCAGAGATGGCAGAGATTCCAGATGCCCAGATGCTTAAGGAGGGTGGGGTCTTAAGGAGAACATGGTAGTCTTACCAATGCTTGAAGATGTTGGAGCAGCACCACTATATAAGCCCTTGGAGAGAGTGGGACTGCCACTCTCTTGAGCACCATTCTATAGATGATTCTCAGACCTTGAAATCTAATGAAATATTCTCTGCAGGTTTTTGGAACCAGTTAGGTCTGGCGATGCCTGTTTTCCTTCCAATTTCTCCTGTGGAAATGGGAGCACTTATCCTATGACTGGATAAATGTACATTGGAAGCAGATAACTTGCTGTAAGTTTGACAGATCTCAGTCAGAGGAGAATTCTGTATTAGGACAGATCATGCCCATAACTGATTTGGTGAGCCTTTGTTACTGAAATGATTGAAGGTTTTTGTGATATTGTGATGGAATTAATGTGTTTTGGATAGGGAAAGAACATGATTTTGGGGTGTTCAGAGGGTAAAATGTGCTGGTTTGAAGCTGCTATGTACCCCAGAAAAGGGTACATTTTATTTTAATCCATTCTTATGGGTACAGACCTATTGTAGGTGGGACCCGTTTGATTAGGTTGTTTCAATTGAGATGTGACCCACCCAATTCATGGTGGGTCTTAATCCTTTACTGGAGTCCTTTATGAGAGAATAAAGGACAAATCTTAAGATATCCTTACTTTGAAAACTGAGATAGCTCTGAGCTGAGGAGAGTGAACACAGTGAGAGACAAAAAAAAAATATGCTAAATTTCTCACTTCTAATAAAGAATAGCCAAAAGGTGCTAAGATCAATGTTAAAAAGTTAACCAGATAATTACAAAAAACAAATACAAATAATGGTTTCATATGCTACCATTCTGTATTGGCTAAACATATTTAACCTTGCATTTCCATAATTAATTTTTTATTTAAAATATAAACCACCAAAAATTTAAGTGCTTGAAATACATGTTCAAACTACAGTTACAACTCAAAAGAGGGACAGTAAGGAATGCTTAATATAGAATAGGAAGAGTGTGGCTATCACTCATAAATTCTGTCCTTCCTGAACCAATTAGATTTCATCTATTCCATGACATATTGCATCTCTATCTCCTGCTAGTGAACTAAAAATGTTGCTGGTAACGGGATAAAACATGAAAGGCAGCATAACTGAAACAAATTCATCACTGGCATCTTTGAATGTTATGGACAATGAATCACAAGAACTCTTTCATGACTATAGAAATGTATAAATAGTATCTCTCACAATATGCACATTTTGAACAAATGGTAGCAGTACAATAGACCCCTACCAAGGTTACATTCCTAAAGAGTACTGTATTTCATAATATAATCCAGAAAATAATGGAATGATATCTCAATGTGTTTGAAAAAAAATCAGAAAATAATCACCACTCTCAAAATCTAAGCATAGTGAGAATATCTGTTAAGAACAAAGAGATGAAAAGCTTTTAAATGTTTGAAAGTAAGAAAGGCAAAGAATTTACAAACAGATATAAAATAAAAGGCATTGTTTTAGCTTGCAAGCTGCTGGAATGCAATGTACCAGAAATAGAGTGGCTTTTAAAAACGGAATTTAATAAGTTACAAGTTTACAGTTCTAAGGCTGTGAAAATGTCCAAATTAAGGCACAGCTATGAAAATTTCAAAATTAAGGCATCCAGGGAAAGATACCTTGGTTCAAGAAGGCTGATGAAGTTCAGGGTTTCTCTCTCAGCTGCAAGAGCACATGGCAAAGTCTGTTAGCTTTCTCTCCCAGCTTCTTGTTTCATAAAGCTCCCCCAGGGGCATTTTCCCTCTTCATCTCCAAAGGTCTCTGGCTGCCTGGGCTCTAAAGCCTTCTCCAAAATGGTTCCCTCTTAAAGGACTCCAGTAAGCAAACCCCACCTTGAATGGCTAGAGACATATCTCCATGGAAACCATCTAATCAAAGTTACCACCCACAATTGGGTGGCTCACATTTCCATAGATAATCAAAAAGCTGTCCCAGCAATATTGAATGAGGATTAAAGGACATGGCTTTTCCAGGGTACACAACAGATTCAAACCAGCACAAGTATATTTCAAGCAGACAGAAAATGATTTCAAATGGTAGGAAAGAAAAGAAAGCAAAGTAACAAAAGATAGAAAAACGTAGAAAAATTAAAGGTGGGAAAAATAGAAAGTTCATAGGATGAGGATAGGTTTAAACTCACATATGGCAGTAATTACATTAAATGTAAACAGAGCAACTGCTCAATAAAAAGGCAAAGAGAGGATAAAAAAGAAAACAACAATATGATGTTTATAAGAGCAATTTGTAAAACATAAGAAAATATAAAGTTTAAAACTAAAGAATGAAAATATATAGCATGCAGACATTAACCTAAGGAATGTTATAGTAATAGAATTATTCACATGAATGGATTAAAATAGAAAAATCATAAAATAACCTCAGTAGGTAAATGCAGTACTAAGGTTCAGGTGTCAACTTGGCCAGGTGAAGGTGCCTAGTTATTTTGCTGTGGACATGAGCCAATGGCATGTGAAGCCCATCTGTCACTGATAACATCTGCAGTTGGCTAGGAGGTGTGCCTGCTGCAATGAATGATATTTGATTTAATTGGCTGGATGCTTAAGTAAGAGAGGTCAATGCAGCACAACCCAAGAAGTTCAGCATACCTCATCTCAGCACTCACAGCTCAGCCCAGGCCTTTGGAGATGCAGAAAGGAATCACCCCAAGGAAAGTTGTTGGAACCCAGAGGGCTGCAGAGAAGGCCAGCAGAGATCGCCCTATGCCTTCCCATGTAAGAAAGAACCTCAGTTGAAAGTTAGCTGCCTTTCTTCTGAAGAACTATACATTTTTAATTAAATAAATCCCCTTTTATTAAAAGCCAATCCATCTCTGGTGTGTTGCATTTTGGCAGCTTTGGTAGACTAGAACAGTAAAGAAGCATTCAATAAAATTCAAAATCTTTCATGATTAAAAAAAGGAACTCTTAGGAATAGAAGGAAATCCAATACTATCTACTCAAACATTATATTTAATGACAGAATGATGAAAGTTTTTCCATTGTTTCCATTTGCTAAAGCTGCCAGAATACAAATATACCAGAAATGGATTGGCTTTTACAAAGGGGATTTATTAGGTTACAAATTTACAGTTCTAGGCCATGAAAATATCCAAATTAAGGCATCAACAAGAGAATACTTCTACTCAAGAAAAGCCAAGCAAATCTGAGGTTTCTCTGTCATCTGGGAAGGCATGTGACTGGCATCTCCTGTTCCTTTATTCCTGCAATACATTGCTTTCAGCTTCTGATTCCAGTGGCTTTCCATGTCAGCTTTCCAAGCATTTACAAATATCTGTGTCTAGGCATCTGCTCTCTGTCAGCTCTTTTAAGAACTCTAGTAAACTAATTAAGACCCACCTTGAATGGGTGGGTTTACATTTCCATGGAAACAACCTATTCAAAAGTTCCCACTAACAATAAGTCCATACCCAACAAGTCTAGATAAAAAGACTATGGCTTTTCTAGGGTACATAACAGTTTCAAGCCAGCACACATTTGAGACTGGGAGTGACACAGAAGGCCTGGAATCATCACAATAATCTTTTCACTGTTCTTCTGGAGGATGTAGCCAGAGCAGAAAAGCAAGAAAAATATTTAAAAAACTGGAAAGGAAAACAACAAAACACTTTATTTACAGATAACTTGATCATGTATATACTCAGAATATCCAAATGAATTAACTGATAAATTGTTTGAATCTAAGAGTTTAGCAGAGACCCATCCCAATCAAGATGACACCATGACAAGCTTCCAGTCTCCATCCCCCACAGAAGCTTTGAACCAGCAAACTCTGAATCAACAAACAAGTGGCAGAAATAGCTAGCTCAGCATAGAAGAGCCAGCCCTCCCAGTCAGTTCCATGGTTCTGATTCCAAAGGGAGCAGAGTAACCCTCATGTACAAATTGGGAGCATGTATATCTGGCCCAGTTTGTCTGGTGGTAGTCAGAGGCACTCATTGCCCCCAATTTTACCTTCCATGAAAAAGGCAGCACACAGAACTCCTACAGTATGCTGTGAGAGAGCAGTCAAGTCATGCTACAATGGGAAAGGAATTGCTGGCTGTAGGCCACACAGTACAATGCCACATATCATGAGGAAACTGTCCTAGGGAAGAGGGGACATTTCTAAGTGTGTAAACAGCATAATCCTAGGGTCACACACATGCACATGCCCAAAACAAGAGGTATACACAGAAAGGAACAGGGAGGCACGTATGCTTTGATTTGCTATTCTCTAAACTCATTTTATGGTGTTTTGACAGTTTGCTAAAGCTTTCAGAATGAGATATACCAGAATTGGGTTGGCTTTTACAATGGAAATTTATTAACTTATGAATTTACAGTTCTAAGGCTGCGAAAATGTCCTAGTTAAGGCATCAACAGGACTGATACCTTCTCTGAAGAATGGCTGCTGACATCTGGGGTTCCTCTAACAGATATCAAGGCACATGACTGGTGTCTGCTGGTCCTTTGCTCCCAGGTTTCATTGCTTTCAGCTTCTAGTTCCAGTGACCTCCTCTCTGAGCTTCTGTGGGTCTGCTTTTAGCACCACTGGGGCCTTTCTCTCCAAGTCTTCTGGATGTTTCTCTCTTTTATCCTCATAAAGAGCACCAGTAAAGGATTAAGACCCACCTTGAATTGGGTGAGTTACATCTCAATTAAAACAACCTAATCAAAAGATCCACCCACAATGAGTCTGTACCCACAGGAATGATTAAAAGAACATGGCATTTTCTGGGGTTCATAACAGCTTCAAACCAGCACATATGGATAAGCCCTAAAGGAGAGCACTCATACAGAACAATTTCCACTAGAACAATAATTAACAATTATAAATATATATGCACCTAACAGCAGAGGCCCAAAATATAGGAAGCAAATACAAGCATATTTGATGATTAATAATAGGAGAATTTAATATCCCACTTTCAGTAATCGATGGAACAACTAGTCAGAAGATCAATAAGGAAATATATGACTTGAATGATACTCTAAGCTGACTAGACATTACAAACATATATAAAACAATTCACCAAATAACAACAGAATATACATCTGTTGAATGTTCATTGTTGAAGTGGCAATGAAAGAGCCCAACATAAGAGGAAGTTCAGCATATATTCCAAAAAGTCTTTGAATAAGGGTGAATGCTTGAGGCAAACTGATGAAGAAAAGAAGCCCAGGAACAGTGCAGCCCCTTTAAGCCAGGCTACCCCAATGGCTGTTCAGGATGCATAGTACCTGATAGAACAGCAGATGAATCAGCATCCATGGAACTGTTTTCCAAGTATCTACTGTGTTGAGCCTGCATGTGCACATAGTCAGTGTGAAATGACTTCTGGAAAATGCTTCTTCTGATTGAAGAAGGTGTCTGAAGGGGGTGGACTTGTCCAGTGCAGGGGCCCCTTCCCTCTCTCCCCACATCCCTCCTCTTTCCTTGCTGCTATAGACACTGCAGGTTAGAGGTGGGTAGAGTGAGCCAGACTAGGAGCTGGTGAAGGCCCTTCAGGTAACAGCACACCTGAAGGCAGGTGCAGCTCAGGCTGAGGCTTAGGCTGCAAAGCCTGACAAAAGAACACAGGCAAGCCTGGCGACTCAATGCTGGGCTTGGTTTGGGTCCAGTTCTCAAGGCAGAAGGATCCTCAAAGATACAAGAACAGTCTAACCATGGAAGTTAGAACTCATCTGTGACAAAATTGACCCTGACCAGGGCAGTGTCAGGATGCAGAGCTGGGCTTGTCCTCTGATCTGGATCCTGGGCAAGGACCCTCCCATGCCTCTACCCAAGACTGAATCAATTGTTTGGGTTTTAAGTATAAAGTATGCATTGGGGTTAATTTCCAGAGCAAGGCAAGTTTGGGCCGGCAGCAGCAAAATATTAAACTGTCTGTCTACGTCGTGCACCCTCTCACCTCAATTAGTCAATATTTAACCATATTTCCCAGAGCTTCTCCTTTAAGGTTCTTTAAAGTCCTTTGATCAGTGTGAGACACCTACAGAATAGAGAATTTCTCCCCTAGATTTCACTTTATCACCTGGAGCTAAATAAAACAACCACCAAAGTGCAAATGTGAGATTTTTGCCTCTGAAATGAATCCTTGCAGAAAGCTTGGAAACTATATAATGATAGAAAATGGGTCATATAACTTTTCCCCCTTGACTTTATAGAGGTATTGCAGAAGTATTATCAAACATTAGTGAGACAAAGAAAATCTTGTGGCATGTAAAGAAAGAAATGGGTTCCCTCTGGAGGGTATAGAGAAAGTTGAGAAACAGTTCAGTATTTGGTAGAGAGGAACAGTGAGCAACTCTCAGATGATGCCTTGGCCAACATGAGTTTAAAATATGGCTTTCTCAATAGATGGTAATTCATATCTTAAGACTTTAACTTATATGTGAGATAAAAGGGTGAGATGTTTATTTGGTACAAAATTTATATTTTGGGTAGTGCATTTCCTAATTCAACTGGTGTGGTCAATTTAGTTGAACACCATAAGTACAGGGAATCTAGAATAAGGCATGAGATTTTGTTGGCTTGTCCAGGTTAGTGTGATGCCCCAATAAATCCCAGAGTGATTTGGACAGTGAATAAAGAAGTATTTTCAGGGTCCCCCTAGGGGAATGGGGAGAAAGGGGGAAATTTTCCAACTTCCCCATTTGGAGAATTTCTGATACTCTCACAAGCAGTGGGGACAACCAAATCAAGAGGCTGAGCCCTCAGTCTTAGAGATCATTCATATGAAACTTATCCCTGCAAAGGATAGGCTAAGCCTACTTAAAATTAGGCCTAAGAGTCATCCCCAGAGAACCTCTTCTGTGGCTCAGATGTTGCCTATCTCTCAGCCAACACAGCAAGCAAACTGCCCTCCCCCTCTCTATGGGGGACATGACTCCCAGGGGTATAAACCTCCCTGGCAACATGGGATAGAAACCCTAGAATGAGCTGGAACTCAGCATCAAGGGATTGAGAAAACCTTCTCAACTGAAAGTGGCAAGAGAGAAATGAGACAAAATAAAATGTCAGTGGCTGAGAGATTTTAAACGGAGTCGAGAGGTTATCTTGGAGGTTATTCTTATGCATTATATACATATCCCTGTTTTAGTTTAAGGTGTATTAGAGAGGCTAGAGGGAAATGCCTGAAACTGTAGAGCTGTGTTCCAATAACCATGTTTCTTGAAGATGATTGTATAATGATGTAGCTTTCACAAAGTGATTGTGTGATTGTGAACACCTTGTTCTGATGTTCCTTTTATCTATGGTATTGACAGATGAGTAAAAAATGTGGATTATAAATAAATAAATAATAGGGAAAACAAATATTAAAATAAATTGGGTAGAGGGAAATACTAGTGGTCAATGAGAGGGAGAGGCAAGGAGTATTGTATATATGAGATTTTTTTTTCTTTTTATTTCTTTTTCTGGAGTGATGCAAGTGTTCTAACAACTGATCACAGTGATGAATATACAATCATGTGATGATATTGTGAGCCATTCATTGCACACCAGGTACGGGATGTTCATGTCTTAAGAATATTGATGTTTGTATGTTGTTTGGTTTTATCAATAAAACCAATATATATATAAGGCTTTCTCCAGCTGTAAAACTTTAAAATTTATCAACTCTGTAAATAACAGTAGAATGCTCTGTGAGAAAACAGATGTGTTTGACATATTTGCATATCTTTCTCTTCACTCATAATGTGACATCAAGCAACAAATGTTTCTTTAAGGCCCAGATGTTTACAACTATCATGTAAGACCTGGGCTAAGACACTAAGGAGTTCAGAACAGGGTTTCTTAGTCTTGCCATCTAGTTGGAACATGGAGCAGAACCATTAAAAACCCAGGAACAATATGAGGTAAAATATTAATTGCCACTGGGATGTACAAGTAATGAATATTTATTGGCCATTACATGCATGAGATGAGAATGTGCCTGACCCTCAACTATGAGAAGAATTAAGCCAACCAATTATTATGCCTGATTTGTCCTGATTACTGATGGAGACGTATGTTTTAACCCTACTTGACATTTGCATTTTAAGATGAAACAAACATGGTTTATAACTGTAAATAGGTGGTAACATTATCAAAAAAACAGATCGTTCCTAGATGGAGTGTCCAACTGAACTCAACAATTTTATTTTGACACTGCACTCTTGACTGTTAAGACTCATTTTCATTGTGCAATGATATAATGACATCATTCACAACAGCCAGCAGAGAGGGAGCTCTCAGCTTCTGACACTGAAGGGTTGAAAATATAACAAAATCTTTTAAAATGATAATAATAAATAACAGGAGAGAAATGGAAATTTCACATTTATGTATAAATTAAACAACAAATACCTTTTAAAAAAACCAATGGGTTAAAGATGAAATCACAAGGAACCTTAGGAAATAGCTTGAGGTGAATGAAAATGAAAATACAATGTACCTAAACTTATGGGACACAACAAATGCAGTGCAGGGAGGTAAATTTGTAACTCTAAATGCTTACATGTAAAAGAAGAAATAATTCAAATCAAAGATGTAATCTCAGAACTAGATCTTTAAAAAGAAGAGCAAACTAAACCAAAAGCAAGCAGAAAGGGCAAAATAACAAAGATTAGAGTGGAGATAAATGAAATAGAAAACAAAGAGATAAAAGACAGAACCAACAAAACCAAAAGTAAGTTCTTTGAAAAGATCAATAAAAATTGATAAACCATATGGTAGACTGACACACAAAAAAGAGAGAGGATACAAATAAGGAAAATCAGAAATGAAAAGGGGAACATTATTATCAACCTGCTGAAATAAAAAGGACTGTAAGAGGATACTATGATCAACTGTACTCCAAAAATTAGATGACTTAGTTAAAATGGGAAAAATTGTTAGTATCACAGAGCCTACTTACACTGACTCAAAAAGAAATAGATGATCTCAATAAATCAATTACTAGTAAAAAGATGGAATTAATTATAATTTTAAAAAACACTCAACAGGCCTCTTGCCTTTCTTACCTTTGTCTGTGTGATAGTGCCCATATATCCTCTCACATGTGTCTCAATAAATTTTCTGAAAAAAACACCCAACAAAGAAAAGCCCAGGACTATATGGCTTCTCAGGAGAGTGTTACCAAACATTCAAAAAAGATTTAACTCAAATTCTGCTCAAACATTTCTAAAAAACTATAGAGAATAAGACACTCCCCAATTCATTATACAAGGCCAATATCACACTCATACTGAAGTCAGATAAAGATACTACAAGAAAAGAAAATTAAAGGGAAATGTCTCTTATGAATGTAAATACAAAAATCTTCAACAAAATACTAGCAAACTAAAACCAACAGCATATTAAAATAACTATATACCATGATCAAGTGGAATTTGTTCCAGGTATGCAAGGGTAGTGCAACATCAGAATATCAATTACTGTAATACACCACGTTAACAGAATGAAAGGGGAAAACACATAATCATCTCAACTGTTGCAGAAAAGTCATTTGACAAAATCTAGAACCCCTTCTTGAAAAAAGACTAGGAATAAAAGGAAACTTTCTCAACATGACAAGTGGTATATATGACAAATCCACAACTAACATGTTCAATAGTGAAAGACTGAAAAATTTCCCTTTAAGATAAGAAACAAGACAAGGATGTTATGATGATCAGGTTCATGTGTCAACTTGGCCAGGCAGTGGTGCCCAATTGTTGCTGTGTGGACATTTCATGGACTTAAATCATGACCATGCTGTCTGCATCCATGGCTGACTGCCTCTGCAATCAACTAAGTGGAGTATCTTCTGCAATGAGTGACACTTAATCTAATCATTGGAAGGCTTTTAAGGAGGATTCAGAAGAGACAATCACTCTTTCTGCTTCAGCCAGCCAGCCTCTCCTGACAGTTCATTGGGGACCTTCATTGGAGCTGCCAGCACACCTGCCCCACAGATATTGGACTTTACATCCCCATGGTTGTGTGAGACACTTTTATAAATTTTATATTTTCAGATATCTCCTGCTGACTCTGTCTCTCTAGAGAAATCTAGCTAATAGGATTTGGTACTAGGAGTGGTTCTTGAGAAACAGAATCTTAAAAATAGGTTTTTACAATTGGTTTTCTACTTGGACTAGACTTGAAGACACTAATGACTTTGTTTCCCATAATCAGGATGGCACTGACAGTACATGGGATAAGCTGTCATAAGAGATAGTCAAAATATCACCATTCAGTTCTGCTAATTGTACGCTTATACAAGACAAGGCTCTAGGTGATAATGTTTTGACACTTTTATGGAGTTTTGTGGAATTAAGAGGTATAAATATGATGGCTGATTGTTGTTAGATATGCTGGATACATTAATGAGGGAAAGTGATGAGCTGAAGTCTTCAAATGAGAAGCTTATGTGCTGTATGACAAATGTAAAAGTTTCTATGAGTACCCTGAAGAAAAATTTTATTTCCTGTAGCCACAGACTTGTGATCTCTGAAAATCAGGCTCAGAGTCTCATTGTTAGAAAGGCAACTTTACAACATAAACTGAAATCTCAACCTTACAGGGTGTCTGCCCTTAAAGTAAGAGCATTCATGTTTCTTGAAGATGATTGTATAATGATATAGCTTTCACAATGTGATTGTGTGATTGTGAAAACCTTGTGTCTGATGCTTCTTTTGTCTACCTTATCAACAGAAGAGTAAAACATAATGGCATGAAAATAAATAATAGGGGGAACAAATGTTAAAATAAATTTAGTAGATTGAAATGCTAGTGATCAATCAAAGGGAGAGGTAAGGGGTATGGTGTGTATGAATTTTTTTCTGTTGTATTTTTATTTCTTTCTCTGAATTGATGCAAATGTTCTAAGAAGTGATCATGATGATTAATATGCAATTATGTGATGATATTGTGAATTACTGATTATATATGTAGAGTGGAATGATCATTCTTAATGATCATTAAGAATGCTTGCATTTATTGTCATTTTTAATTTTAAAATTATTTTAAATTAATTTTAAAATTAAAATTAATTTAAAAAGTAAAAAAAGAGGGCATTTATTGGAAAGGAGTGGGACCCTGAAAAACAATTTTATGGCTTGGTGGGTCAGACAACACCCAGCTCATGATAGGTGACTCAGGTCTAATAGTAACTTGATGGCCCATGGTTAAGAGTTCAGTCTCTACTGAGGCCCATTATATTGATGATATCATGTTGATTGGACCTAGTGAGTAAGAAGTAGCAACTACTCTAGATTGGTAAGGCACTTGAATGTCAGAGGATAGGAAATAAATCCAACAAAAATATAAATACAATTTTTTTTTCAAGAATGTACAAATGTCTTTTTATTCAAAAATACAAAACAAATTATCTGTAGGCATTGGGACTGTGCTGGTTTGAAAGAATTTATGTACTCTAGAAAAGCTATGTTTTAATCCTAATCTGATCTTGTAAGGGCAGCCATTTCTTTTAGACCCTGTTCAGTACTGTGTGTTGGAAATTTGATTGGATTGTCTAGACAGAGATATAAGTTACCCAGTTGTGAGTGCTAACTTTTGAGTGGAGGAGATGTGACTTCATCCATTCTGGGTGGGTCTTGATTAGTTTGCTGGAATTCTTTAAAAGAGGAAACATTTCAGGAAGAGCAACAGAGCCCTCTCAGCCAGAGACCTTTGAGATGAAGAAGGAAAACACCCCTGGGCATATTCATGAAACAAGAAGCCTGGAGAGAAAGTTGGCAGATGTTGCCATGTTCACCATGTGTCTTTCCAGTTGAGACAGAGAGACCCTGAACTTCATTGGCCTTTCTTGAGTGAAGGTAAACACTTGTTGTTACCTTAATTTGGACATTTTTATAGGCTTGTTTTAATTGGGACATTTTTACAGCCTTAGAATTGTAAACTTGCAACTTGTTAAATTCCCCTTTTTAAAAGTCATTCCATTTCTGGTATATCACATTCTGACAGGGACAATGACAGCAATAAATCATTATACATTGTCAACTGAAACCAGTAACTGATGATTATAGTGATTTTTTTTTATCAGCCAACCTTTTCTTCAAATGACTTCTGAAGTTATTGGTGAGAAACACTGCCTTGAGCTTCTCATCACAGTCACCAACACTTATTATTTCATGTTTGTTTTCTTTAATAATAGCCATCTAAGTATCTCAGTCAAGTGGTATCTCATTGTAGCTTTGATTTGTAGTTCCCCAATGACCAATGATACTGAGCATCTTTTCATGTGATTATTAGCCATTTATAAATCTCTGTTGATGAACGGTCTTTTTTAATCTTTTGCCTATGTTTTATTTGGGTTTTTTTTTTTTTTTGAGTTAGAGCAGTTCTTTATTTATTCTGGATATTAAGCCCTTAATCAGATGCATCCTTTCCAAGTATTTTCTCCATTCTAAAAATAATCTTTTCACATTCTTGATAGTGTCCTTTGAAGAACAAAAGTTTTCAATTTTGATGTAGTCCATTTTATTTATTTTTTCTTTTTGGTGCTTGTGCTTTTTGTATCATATTTAAGAAATCACTATCAAATCTAAGGTTGTGATAGTTCCCTCTATGTTTTCTTCCATGAGTTTTATGGCTTTAGTTCTTATATTTAGGATTTAGAGTGAATTTTTGTATATAGTGTAAGGTAGGAGTCTGACATCGTTCTTTTTTTTTTTTTTTTTGCATATGGATATCCAGTTTTTCCAACACCATTTGTTGAAGAGATTCTTCTTTTCCTAATTAATGTACTTGACTCCCATGTCAAAATCAGTTGGCTATAGAGGTGTGGGTTATTTCTGACTCTCAATCCTACTTCATTGGTCTATGGGTCTATCTTTATACTGACAACACACTATTTTGATTACTGTGACTTTGGAATTGATTTTGATATCATGAAGTCTGATATCTCCTACTTTCTTCTTCCTCAGCAATACTGATTTAGCTATTTAGAGATTATTGCAATTTTATATGTTTTTAAGGATCTGCTTTTCCATTTTTTGCAAAAATGACTACTGGGCTTTTGATAGGTATTGTGTTGAATTTGTAGATAGCTTTGGGTAATGTTGGCAACTTAATAATATTAAGCTTTCCTATATGAACATGCAACATCATGCCAGTTATTTAGTCTTTTATTCCTTACAGCAATGTTTTGTGGTTTTCCTTGCACAAGTATTTCACTTCCTGAGTTGAATTTAATTCTTTTATGAGTTGTCTTAGTCTGCCAAAACTTCCAGAAAGCAACACACTAAAGATGGATTGGCTTTCAATAAAAGGGGATTTATTTAGTTAAAAACTTATAGTTCTTCAGAGGAAAGACAGCTAACTCTCATCTGAGGTCCTCTCTTACATGGTTAGGCACAGGGCAATGTCTGCAGGCCTTCTCTTCCAGCATCTAGGTTCCAATAACGTTCCCTGGAGCAATTCCTTTCTGCATTTTCGGACATCTGGGTAAGCTGTGAGTGCTGAGATGAGATATGCTGAGCTGCTTGGGCTATGCTGCATTAAGCTCTCTTCCGACCTCTCTTTTAAACCCCACCTACGTAAATTAAACATCGTTCATTGCAGAAGGCACCTCCCTCAGTCAACGCCAAATAGCCATAAATGAGTTTCACATGCTAATGGTTCAAGTCCACAGAAACAGAACTAGGCACCATCACCTGGCCAAGTTGACCCCTAAACCTAATTACCACATGAGCTATTGTGAATGGGATTCATTTCTAAATTTCTGTTCCAGAATATTGTTAGGTGGTGTACAGAAACACGACTGACTTTTGTGTGTTAATCGTGTAGCCTGCAATTTTGTTAAATGTGGTTATCAGTTCCAGCAATTTTCTTGTGAATTCTTTGGGATCTTCTTTATAAAGGAACCTACATTCTTCTGTGAATAGAGATAGCTTTACTTCCCCCTTTCTGATCTGAATGCCTTTTATTTCTTTTTCTTGGCTAATTTCTATGGCAAGGACTTTGAGTACAATGTTTAATAGCAGTGGTGAAAGTGGGCATCTTGTCTTCTTCCTGATCTCAGCAGGAAGGCTTTCAGTCTTTTATGGGTGAGCATAAAGTTAGCTGTGGGTTTTTCATAAATGCCCTTTATCATATTGGGGAAGTGACCTTCTATTCCTACTTCAAGTATTTTCTCATGAAAAGGTGTTCAATTTTGTCAAAAGCCGTTCTGCATCAGTTGAGATGATCATGTGATTTTCCCCCTTTCATTCTATTAATGTGGTATATTGTACTGACAAATTTTCTTATGTTTAACCACTCTTGCATTTCTGTGATAAATCCCACTCGGTCATTGTCATGGTCAGATTCACGTGTCAACTTAACCAGCTGGTGGTCCTTGGTTTTCTGGTCAGGCAAGTGCTGGCCTGTCTGTTGCTTATGAGGACAATTCATGGACTTAAATCATGACCATATAGCCAGTATCCACAGCTGACTGCATTTGCAATCAGCTAAGGGGAGTGTCTTCTGCAATAAATGATGCTTAATCTAATCATTGGAAAGCTTTTAAGGAGGTCTCAGAAGAGACAATAACTCTTCCTGCTTCAGCCAGCCTCTCCTGAGAGTTCATTGTGGATGTTCATTGGAGCTGTCAGCATGTGATCTGACCTGCAGATCTTGGACTCTGACATCCCCATGGTTGCCCAGCCAGCCTCTCCTGAAAATTAATTGAGGACCTTCATTGGAGCTGCCAGCTTGTGACCTGCCCTACAGACCTCAAACTTTACATCTCCATGGTTATGTGAGACACTTTTATAAATTTTATATTTACAGATATCTCCTGCAGATTCCGTTTCTCTAGAGAACCATAGCTCATACAATTTGGTAACAGGAGTGGTTAAGAAACAGAATCTCAAAACTGAGCTTCTATGATGGGTTTTCTACTGACTGGACTCAAGACTCTGTTTCCCATAATCAGAATGACACTGTCAATCCATGCTGTGAGCTGACCAAGAGACAGTCAAAACATCACCATTGGATTCTGCTAATGCGTTGCTTATACGAAGCCAGGCTCTGGGGGGTAATATTTTTTACACCTTTGCGGTGTTTTGTGGAATTAGGAGGTATAGAAAGGTTGGCTAGTTGTTGTTAGATATGCTGCATATATTGATGAGGGGAAGAGATGAGCAGAAGGCTTCAAATGAGGAACTTATTCAGCATATGACAGATGTAAAAGTTTCTATGAGCGCCCTGAAGGAAAATCTTATTTCCTGTAGCCTCAGACTTGACATCTCTGAAAATCAGACTCAGAGTCTCATTGTTAGAGGTGCAACTTTACAACATAAACTGATATCCTAACCTTGTATGATATCTGTCATTAAAGTGAGGGCATTGATTAGAAAGGAGTGGGACCCTGAAAAATGGGATGGTGACATATGGATTGATAATGATGCTTGTGAAGAGGTAGAAAACCTAAATGTGCTGAGTCTTTTCTAGATAACCCTGTAATAGTCTGCACTGAAGACATAGCTGCCCTACCTCCAGCCTTCCCTGAGGACTTGGCCCCAATCTCACTCTGAAAGGATTAACCCTGGAATGATTAATCCTGTTTCACCAGATGAAACTGCATATGAATGTCCTGCAGCAACTGGTTTGGAAGATACTTCTAATTGTTTTCATGACCCATCCCCACCACCCCTCATTTATTGCAGACCTATAACTAAAGTCCCAACAGGCCCCAAAATGTGAGGAACAAAGTGTCACCCATGAGGAGGTATGCTATACTCCAAAAGAACTGCATGATTTTTCCAATTTATATAGACAGAAATCAGGGGAATATGTGTGACAATGGATTTGAAAGGTGTGGGATAATGGTGAGAGAAATGTAAAGCTGGATCAGGCTGAATTTATTGATATGGGTCCACTAAGCAGAGATTGTGCACTCAGTGTTATAGCTCAAGGGGTTAGAAAAGGCATTAACAGTTTGTTTGGATGGTTGGCTGTAATATGATTCAAAAGGTGGTCAACACTACCTGAGGTTGAAATACCAGAACTGCCCTGGTATAATGCAGATGGGGGGATCCAACAGCTTAAAGAAATTGGAATGGTAGAGTGGATTAACCGTGGAAAGTCTGCTCATACACTCCAGGAATGTCTGGAGGATGTGCCTTTCACCAGAACTGTGTGAACTAAACTTGTGAAACTAGCTCCATCATCCCTGAAGAACTCTGCAGTCAACTTTCTCTGTAGGTCAGATATTACTGTGGAAACTGCTGTCACTGAGCTGGAATCCTTAAACACAATGGATTGGATCCCCAGTTGGCAGAAGCAAGGTGGCAGCACTTAATCACCAAAGACAAGGTAGACACGGCCATCATAATGGACAGCAGACTCAAAGCAGAAGTCAAAATAATCTGATTCACAGAGACTTATGGCATTGGCTAGTAAAACATGGGGTACCTAGAAGTACAATAGATAGGCAGTCTACTAAATTCTTGTTTGAGCTGTACAAGCAAAAGAGTTGTAGGTCAAGTGAACAGAAGTCTAACTTGAAATATAAAAATAAATAGTCATTTATTTTTCAATGGGGGTAGGGGGACAGGTCCCTTTGGGGAGGACCTTTTTACACAGACACAAATTTATATTGTTACTCTTCCTCCAAGCCTTCCCAAAGGAAACCTATGGCCTTTTACCAGGGTAACTCCATTGGGAAAAAGGAAATGGTCAGATATTTCAGATATTATTAGACACTGGTTCACAAGCGACATTAATTCCAGGGGACCCAAAACATCACTCTGGTCCACCAGTCAGAGTGGGGGCTTATGGAGGTCAGGTGATTGATGGAGTTTTAGCTTAGGTCAACTCACAGTGGGTGAGATATAAATAACTGTAGTTATTTCCCCTGTTCCAGAATACACGATTGGAATAGACATACTAAGTAATTGGCAGAATACCCACATTGGCTCTCTGAGTTCATGGAGTGAGGGATATTATGGTAGGAAAGGCTAAGTGGAAGCCACTAGAACTGCCCCTACCTAGCAAAATAGTAAATCAGAAGTAATACCAGATTCCTAGAGTGGTTGCAGAGATTACTGCCATTCTTAAGGACTTGAAGGATACAGGGCTGGTGATTCCCACCATATCTGCATTCAACTTTTCTATTTGGCCTGTGCAGAAAACAGATGGGGCTTGAAGGATGATAGTGGATTATCATAAACTCATCCAGGTGGTGACTCAAATTGCAGCTGCTCTTCCAGATGTGGCATCATTGCTTGAGCGAATCAATGCATCCCTTGGTTCCTGGTATGCAGCTATTTATCTGGCAAATGCTTTTTTCTCAATAGCTGTTATAAGGACCACTATCAGAAACAGTTTGCTTTCAACTGGCAAGGTCAGCAGTATACTTTCACTGTCCTACCTCAAGAGTATATGAACTCTCCAGCCCTATATCATAATCTTGTCTGCAGGGACTTTGATCATTTCTCCCTCCCACTAGACATTGCACTGGTACATTATATTGATGACATTATTTTGTTTGGACCAAGTGAGCAAGAAGTAGTAACTACTCCAGACTTATTGGTAAGGCATTTGAATGTCAGAAGGTGGGAGATAAATCCAACAAAAACGCATGGGCCTTCCACCTCAGTGAAATTTCTAGGTGTTCAGTGGGGTGGGTTGTGTTGAGATTCCCCTTCTAAAGTGAAGGATAAGTTGCTGTATCTGGACCCTCCTATGACAAAAAAGAGGCACAACACCTAGTTGGTCTCTTTGGATTTTGGCAACAACATATTTTCATTTGGGTGTACTACTCCCGCCAATTTATTGAGTGACCAGAAAAGCTGCTAATTTTGAGTGAGGACCTCAACAAGAGGAGGTTCTACAATAGGCCCAGGCTGCTATACAAGCTGCTCTGCCACTTGAACCATATGATCCAGCAGATCCAATGATGCTGGAAGTGTTAGTGGCAAGTAGAGATGCTGTCTGGAGCCTTTGGAAGGCCCCCATAGGAGAATCAAAATGAAGACCCTTTGGATTTTGGAGCAAAGCCTTACCATCTGCTGCAGATAACTACTCTCCTTTTGAGAAACAGTTTTTGGCCTGTTACTGGGTGTTAGTAGAGACTGAAGGCTTAACTATGGGCCACCAAGTTACCATGAGACCTGAGTTACCAATCATGAGCTGGGTGTTGTCTGACCCACCAAGCCATGAAGTCAGGCATGTGCAGCAACACTCCATCATGAAATGGAAATGGTATATACAAGATAGGGCCAGAGCAGGTCCTGAAGGCACAAGTAAGTTACATGAGGAAGTGGCCCAAATGCCCACGGTCTGCACTCCTGACACATTACCTTCTCCTTCCCAGATCAGAGCTATGGCCTTTTGGGGAGTTCCTTATAGTGAATTGAGCGATGAAGAGAAAACTTAGGGCTGGTTTACAGACGGCTCTGCACAATATGTAGGTACCACCTGCAAGTGGATAGCTATAGCACTAAAATCCCTTTCTGGGATGTCCTGAAGGGCAGTGGTGAAAGGAAATCCTCCCAGTGGGCAGAATTTCAAGCAGTGCACCTGGTTGTTCATTTTGCTTGGAAGGAGAACTGACCAGAAGTGTGTTTGTATACTGACTCATGGGTGGTTGCTAATGGTTTGACTGGATGGTCAGGGACCTGCAAAGAGTATGATTGGAAAACTGGTGACAAAGATGTCTGGGGAAGAGGTACATGGACAGACCTTTCTGAGTGCACTAAAAACATGAAGATATTTGTGTCCCATGTGGATGTGCACCAGAGGGTGACTTCAGCAGAGGAAGGTTTTAATAATCAAGTGGATAAGATGACCCATTCTGTGGATACCAGTCAGCCTCTTTCACCAGAAACTCCTGTCATTGCCCAATGGGCTCATGAACAAAGTGGTCATGTATTAAGAATGGAGGTTATGCATGGGCTCAGCAACATGGACTTCCACTCACCAAGGCTGACCTGGCTACAGCCACTGCTGAGTGCCCAATCTGCCAGCAGCAGAGACCCACACTCAGCCCCCCATATGAAACCATTCCCTGAGGTGATCAGCTGGCTACATAGTGGTAGGTTGGTTACATTGGACCACTCCCATCATGGAAGGGGCAGCTATATGTTCTAACTGTAATAGACACATACTCTGGATATGGGTTTGCTTTCCCTGTACACAATACTTCTGCTAAACTACCACCTGTGGACTTACAGAATGCCTTATTCATCATCATGGTATTCCATGCAGCATTGCTTCTGATCAAGGAACCCACTTCACAGCAAATGAAGTATGGGAATGGGCACATGCTCATGGAATTCTCTGGTCTTACCATGTTCCCCATCATCCAGAGGCAGCTGGATTGATACAATGGTGGAATGGCCTTTTGAAAACTCAATTATAGTGCCAATTAGGTGGCAATTCCTTGCATGGCTGGGGTGATGTTCTCCAGGAGGCTGTGTATGCTTTGAGTCAGCATTCACTGTATGGTGCTGTTTCTCCCATAGCCAGGATCCGTGGGTCCAGGAACCAAGGGATGGAAATGGGAGTGGCACCACTCACTATTACCCCCAGTGATCCACTAGGAAAATTTTTGCTTCCTGTTTCTGTTGACCTTGAGCTCTGCTGGTCTAT
Organism: Myrmecophaga tridactyla; assembly: GCA_004026745.1. NCBI lineage: Eukaryota > Metazoa > Chordata > Mammalia > Pilosa > Myrmecophagidae > Myrmecophaga > Myrmecophaga tridactyla. The sequence continues at coordinate 32,503 of PVIY010019240.1, forward strand.
AGGTTTTAGTTCCAGAAGGGGGAGTGCTTCCACCAAGAGAAACAACCATGATTGCATTGAACTGGAATCTAAGACTACTACCTGGTCAACTTTAGGCTACTCATGCTCTTGGATCAACAAGCCAAAAAAGGGATTTCTCTACTGGCTGGGGTGATTTGATCCTGACTTTCAGGGGGAAATAGGACTGCAATTACATAATGAAGGAAAAGAAGAATTTTCCTGGAATGCAGAGATTCCCTATGATGTCTCTTAGTACTTCCATGCCCTGTGACTGAAATCAATGGAAAATTGCAAGAACCCAACCCAGGCAGGACTACCAATGACTCTCAAACTTCAGGAATGAAAGTTTGAGTCACCCCACCAGGCAATGAACCATGGTCAGCTCAAGTGCTTGCTGAGGGTAATCGGGAACACAGAATAGTAGTGGAAGAAGGTAGTGATAAATATGAACTATGAGCATGCAATCAGTTACAGAAACAAGGACTGTAATGGTATGAACATTTCTTCCTTGCTTTGTAATTAATATCTATGTATTTATGCATGAATCAAATACCTTTGTTTTCCTCTTTATTTTATCCTCTTTGTCATATGACATAATCTGTTTTGTTCACGATATAGTATTTAAGTTGTAAAATATCAAGTTTAAGAGTGAATATTATGGGTGGGCCATGGTGGCTCGATAGGCAGCGTTCTTGCCTGCCATGCCAGAGACTCAGGTTCAATTCCTGGTGCCTGCTCATGCAAAAAAAAAAGGAAAAGGGAAAAAAAAGAGTGAATATTACCCAAGGACTTGCACCCTATTCTGGAGAGATTTAGTGAGTTTCTGGTTGTACACAGGACAGCTGAGTATTGTTAGGCAAGGAAAAAATTGTCAGTTATTCCTTTCTATTTAGAGATTAAGTATGGTTTAAGGTGAGGTCTATAGCTGTCAAGTTGACAAAGCATGGACTGTGATGGTCAGGTTCATGTGTCAACTTGGCCAGGTGGTAGTGCCCAGTTGTCTGGTCAGAAAAGTGCTGCCCTGTCTGTTGCTGTGTGGACATTTCATGGACTTAAATCTTGACCACACTGTCTGCATCCACAGCTGACTGCATTTGAAGTCAGCTAAGCGGAGTGTCTTCTGCAATGAGTGATACTTAATCTAATCACTGGAAGGCTTTTAAGGAGGGTTCAGAAGAGAAAATCACTCTTTCTGCTTCAGTCAGCCAGCCTCTCCTGAGAGTTCATTGAGGACATTCACTGGACTGCCAAATTGCAGGCTGCCCTACATATCTTGGACTCTTACATCCCCATGGTTGCATGAGAGAGTTTTTTATAAATTTTATATTTACAGATATCTCCTGCTGATTCTGTTTCTCCAGATAACCCTAGCTAATACAGATGCCCATTGTCATGACTATTATCCAACATTGTACTGGAAGTCCTACTCAGAACAATTAGGCAAGAAAAAGAAACTAAAAGCATCCAAATTGGAAAGGGAGAAGCAAATTTTCACTTGCAGATGACATGATTTTATATACATAAAATCTGGAAAAATCCTCAACAAAACTCTTAGAACTAACAAATGAATTCAGTATAGTGGCAGGGTACAAGATAAACACCAAAATATCTGTAGTGTTTATATGCACAAGCAATAAAGAATCAGAAAAAGAATCAATAAAAATGACTGCACTTACAATAGCAACTAAAAGAATCAAATATCTAGAAATGCCAAGGACATAAAGGACTTGTATACAGAAAATGACAAAACATTGCTAAAAGAAATCAAAGAAGAACTGAATAAATGAAAGAACATACCATGTTCATGGATTGGCAGACTAACTATCACTAAAATGTCAATCTGGGTTCCCAGCTTGTACTGGTTTGAATCTGTTGTGTACCCCAGAAAAGCCATGTCTTTTAATCCTCATTCAATATTGCTGGGTGGGAGCTTTTTGATTGCTGTCATGGAGATGTGACCCGTGGGTGGCAACTTTTGATTAGATGGTTCCCATGGATATATGTCCCCACCCATTCAAGGTGGAGTTGCTTTTTTGGGAGCCCTTTAAGAGGGAACCATTTTGGAAAAAGCTAGAAAACCACCAGCACCAACAGAGCCAACAGAATGGGCAGAGCCCTAGGGAAGCCATTGAAAATTCCTGGAGAAAAAGCTAGCATATGACACCACATGCCTTTCCAGTTGAGAGAGAAACACTGAATAACATTGGCCTTCTTGAACCAAGGTATCTTTCCCTGAGTGCCTTTGATTGGGATATTTTTATAGCCTTGCTTTTTTTTTTTTTTTTTTAAATTTGCATATGGGCAGGAGGCACCAGGGATCGAACTCCAGACCTCCAGCACGGCAGGTCAGAGCTCTGTCTGCTGAGCCACAGCAGCCGCCCTATAGCCTTGCTTTAATTTGGATATTTTCAAGGCCTTAGAACTGTAAACTTGAAACTTAATAAACTCCCCCTTTTTAAAAGCCATTCCATTTCTGGTATGTCACATTCCAGTAGCTTTTTCAAACTAGAACATGGCTCGCTCCAAGAATAATTTAAACATTCAATGCAATCTCAGTCAAAGTTACTATAACTCTCTTTCTACAACTGACAAGCCAATCATCAAATTTATATTGAAGAGTAAGTGGCCTTGAACAGTAAAAGCCATCTTGAAAAAGAAGAATTAAGTTTGAGGACTGACAATTTCAGACCTTAAAGCTTATTTCATAGTCACACTAATCAATACACCATGATACAGGCACAAGGATAGACATACAAACCAATGTAATCAAATAAAGAGCAGAGAAATCAATCCTCACATTTATGGCCGATTGATTTTTGAGAATGAGGCAGAAAGCACTCAATTGGAAAAAACATTATTTTCAATAAATGTTGCTTGGAAAACTGTATATTCATTTGCAAAAAAAAATAAAAGAAGAAGAAGAAGAAGAAAAACAAGACCCCTACCTCACACCTTGTAAAAAATGAAATCAAATTGGACCAAAAAACAAAATATAAGAGCCAAAACTATCAAAATCCTTAAAGAAAAGGTACAGAAGTATCTTCAGGATCTTGTCAGACAATGGTTTCTTAGATTTTACACCTAAAACACAAACAACAAAAGAAAATATACATAAATGGGACATCACCAAAATTTAAAAGATTAAAGTGGAAATAAATGAATTAGAGAACAAAGAACTAGTAGAAAGAATCAATAAAACTAAATTGAGAAGAGCAACAAGATTGCCAAACAGTTAGACTGAGAAAGTCAAAACAAGAAAAGATGCAAATAAATAAAATCAGAAATGAAAGAGAGGGGTACCATGGACCCCAAAGTAATAAAAATAAATCGTAAGAGGCTACTATGAACAACTGTTTGTCAATAAACTATGCAACTTAAATGAAATGGACAAATTCCTAGAAACACACAAACAGCCTATAGACTGGAGAAGAAACAGAAGACCTCAATGAACCAATCACAAGTAAACAGATTCAATCATCAAAAACCTTCCTACAAAGAAAAGTTCAGGCAAGATGGCTTCACAGGGGAATTTTATCAAACATTCCAAGAAGAACTAACACCATTCTTGCTCAAAAAGTTGAAGAAAAGGAATACTCTTCAATTCATTCTATGAAGCAAACATCACTTTAATATCAAAATCTGTTAAAGATACTAAAAAAGGAAAACTACAGACCAATCTCTCTAATGAATAGAGATACAGAAATTCACAACAAAATGTTTGCAAATCAAATCTAATGACATATTAATGAATCATACACCATGACCAAGTGGGCTTTACGCTAGGCATGCAAGGGTGGTTCAACACAAGAAAATCAATTAATGTAATACAAGACATCAACAAATCAAAAGGGAGAAATCACATGATCATCTCAATTGATGAAAAAAGGCATTTGACAAAATTCAACATCCTTTCTTGATAACCACATTTCAAAAGGTGGAAATCAAAAGAAACTTCCTCAATATGATAAAAGGTATATATGAAAAACCAACATCCAGCATTGTGTTAAACAGTGACAGACTGAACAGCTTCCCCGTAAGATCAGGAATGAGATAAAATGCCCACTGATATCACTATTATTCAACATTGTGCTAGAAGTTAGCTTAGAAGAGTTAGGCAATAAAAAGAAATAAAAGGCATCCAAATTGGGAAGGTTTATTTTCAGATGACATGATCCTATATTTGGAAAATTCTGAGAAATCTATGACGAAGCTACTTGAACCAATAAAGAAATTCAGCAAAATGGTAGTATACAAAATTAACACAAAAAAGTCAGTAGTGTTTCTATATACTAGTAATGACCTAACTAAGGAGGCAAGTAAGCAAAAAATTCCATTCACAATAGCAACCAAGAGAATCAAGTAAAACTTAACCAGGGATGTAAAGGGCCTGTACACAGAAAACTACAAAACTTTGCTAAAAGAAATCAAAGAGGATGTAAATAGGTAGAAATATATTCCATGTTAATGGACAGGAAGGCTAAATGTCATCAAAATGTCAATTCTATCCAAACTGATTTAAATATTCAATGCAATACCAATGACAATTCCAGTAACCTATTTTGGAGACTTGACAAAGTTAGTTATTAAATTTTTATGGAAGGGAAAGGGACCTGGGAATAGCCAAAAGTATCCTTAAAAAGAAAATGAAGTGGGAGGACTTACACTTCCTGACTTTAAAGATTATAAAGTCACAGTGGTCAAAACAGCATGGTATTGGCATAAAAATAGAAAAATTGATCAATGGAATAAAATTGAGAGTTCATAACTAGAACCTCAGATCTATGGTCAATTGATATATTTGGGGGGGGGGAGGGTGTGTGTGTGGGCCAGGAATTGAACCTGGGACTCCCACATGGCAGGCAAGCATTCTACCACTGAACCACCCATGCACCCCCTATGACCACTTGACTTTTCACAAAGCCACTGAACTGGGACAGAACTGTCTCTTCAATAAATGGATCTGGGAGTACTGGATATCCATATTCAAAGGGATGAAAGAGGATCCCTACCTCACACCCTATGCAAAAATTAACTCAAAATGGATAAAATATGAGAGCCATTACCATAAGTAATTGAAGAAAATATAGGGAAACATCTTTAAGCCCTAACGATAGAAGATGACTTCTTAGACTTTACACCCAAACCGTAAGTGATAAGAGAAAAGCATAGATAAATGGGAAACCCTCAAGACTGAACAGTTTGTACTTCAAAGGACTTTGTTAAAAATATGAAGAGGCAATCAACTCAATAAGAGAGAATATTTGGTAACCATATGCGCTGGTTTGAAATGATGTATGTACCCTAGAAAAGCCATGTTTTAATCCTAATCTCATTTTGTAAAGGCAGCCATTTCTTCCAATCTCTATTCAGCATTGCATGTTTGAAACTGTAATTAGATCATCTCCCTGGAGATGTGATTAAATCAAGATTTAATCAAGAGCTTTACTCTTGTTAAACTGGATTAGGTAGAGGTATGCCTCCACCCATTTGGGTGGGTCTTGATTAGTTTCTGAAGTCCTATAAAAGAGGAAAAATTTTGGAGAATGAGAGATTGGGAGAGAGCAGAGAATGCTGTAGCACCACAAAGCACAGTCCACCAGCCAGTGACCTTTGGAGATGAAAAAGGAAAATGCCTCCTGGGAAGCTTCCTGAAACAGGAAGCCAGGAAAGAAAGCTAGCAGATGACACCATGTTCACCATGTGCCTTTCCAGCCAAGAGAGAAACCCTGACTATGTTCACCATGTGCCTTCCCACTTGAGAGAGAGACCCTGAACTTCATCAGCCTTCTTGAACCAAGGTATCTGTCCCTGGATGCCTTTGATGGGAAATTTCTATAGGCTTGCTTTAACTGGGACATTTTCTCGGCCTTAGAACTATAAACTAGCAACTTATTAAATTCCCCTTTTTAAAGTCATTCTGTTTCTGGTACATTGCATTCTGGCAGCTTGCAAACTAGAACACCATATATCTGATAAGGGTTTGCTATCCAGTATATAAAAAAATCCTACAACTCAACAATAAAAGGACAAACAATCCAATTATTAAATGAGCAAAAGATATGAACATTTTTCCAAAGAGGAAATACAAATGGCTAAAAGCACAGGAAAAGATACTCAGGCTTCCAGAAAGACAGCAGGATAGGATAAGATGAGTTCTACCACTGCTTCATGGAACAACCTGAGAAGTAAAAGAAAAACAGCCAATAGAGCAGGTCCTGGGTGTAAGTGACCAAAGAGGGTCTTCTACACTATATAGGGAGGTCCTGGATAAAAAGCCAGAGAAATTGGGATGGAGAGATCAGGATGTGTGTACTCAATTGTGACTACACCAGAAGCAAGCCACAGCATGCAGGAAGAAGTGAGTTCTAAAGGAGGTGGGTACTCCTGCACCCCTGCCAGCATTCCCAGCTAGCTTGGGAGATCTTCCCTCTCAGCTCTGCAGCCAGGAGCTCCCCTGGAGAGCCTAGAAGCCAGCAGATTTTGTTTCCCTGTAGAGACCTTCCAGCCAGTGCACAGTGCCTGCCTATGACCCCTGAGACAGGCCACTATGGGCACCTGGTTTTCGGAAGAGATTGAGGGTCCTTTATTCTGAGAGGAAGGGGAGATGCAGGGTGGAGCCATCTGAGAATTGGGCAGCAAAAGAGACTCGTTCAGTCCCGCTACCCCTTCCCTCACCCCACAGAAGCCTGGAACCCTCGGGCACGCACAAGTGGAGAGATGGGGCCAAGGAGGTGAGCCAAGCCATGCCATACTGCCAGGATTTTCTGGGTTACTTGAGGGCACAGGCAGTTCAAATACTCAGACCCACAGACCAAGGTCATTCCAAGCAGTAACCTAGCGACCACCAGACCTATGGGGTCCACAAACAGAATTTCTGCTGAGGTACACATTGCCCATTCACCACCCCCAGGGTTGACAGCATTCAGAACACACTGAAACCAATGGCCTTGCTGGAATTGCACTGGTCTCCATCCTGCTCAGCTGGTTGCCACAGTTGAAGAGAGGTGGGCCTGAGGGTGAAAGGTGGCAGAAGAGGGCCATCTTCTGGGAACATGAGGAAAGTGCAGTCAGGAAAACTGCCAATCAGCCTAGTTTTCAACATATCTTCAACTAGAGTTGCATCTCCTGTATGAGATCTGGGCCTTGGTTTGGTGGGGAATTACTGACAAACCAGGTCAAAGGAAACCTTCAATGCGAACCCAAACAAATACAAAACTTTAGACAAGTGAGGAAGAGCCAGGACTTGAAATCAAGGAATCGAGAAAGACTTCAGAACCAAAAGAGGGAAGAGAGAAATGAAACAAAATAAAGTTTCAGTGGCTTAGAGATTTCAAACAGAGTCAAGAGGTTATCCTGGACATCATTCTTATGCATTATATAGATATCACTTTTTAGTTTATGGTGTATTAGAGTGACTGGAGAGAAGTACCTGAAACTGTTGGGCTATGTTCCAGTAGCATTGATTCTTGAAGACGATTGTATAAAGTCACTTTTACAATGTGACTATGTGTGAAAATCTTTTGTCTGATGTTCCTTTTATCCAGGGTATAGATGAGTAAAAAAGATGGATATAAAATAAATAATGGGGGGGGATAATGGGTAAAAGAAATTTGGTAGATGTTAATACTAGTGGTCAATGAGAGGGAGGGTAAAGGGTATGGGATGTATGAGTTTTTTCTTATTTCCTTTTCTGAAATGATGCAAATGTTCTCCAAAGTGATCATGGTTATCAATACAAACCACGTGATGAGATTGTGAGCCACTGATTGTACACCATGTATGAACTGTATGTGTGTGAAGATGTCAATAAAAATGTATTTTTAATTTTAAATAAAAATAATAAAATACAAAAAAAAAAAGAAGGCACCAGAAGAGCACAAAGAAGAATTTAAAAGAATAAATAGAAAAATGGCAGATCTCAGACAGAGGAAAGATATCGTAGAACAAATTAAAAATATACTACAGACACATAGCAGACATGAAGAGGCCAAGAAAGAATACACGAACTAGAGGACAGAATAACTGAATTTGAATGCGCAAAAGAACAAATAGCAAAAAAGATGGAAAAATTGGAATTGAATCACAGGGAAATGGTGGACAACATCATTTGTTGATGTTGATGACATACACAAATATAAGAATCATCAGTGTCCCAGAAGAGAAAAGTAAAAGTCTAGGAAGATTAGTTGAGGAGACAAGGAGAGAAAATTTCCCAACCCTTATAAAAGACATACATATGCAAATCAAACAAGCCCAATAAACCCCAAATAGAAAAAATCCAAATAGACCCACTTCAAGACATATATTAATCAGACTCTCAAATGCTGAAGAGACGCATGAAGTCCTGAAAGCATCAAGCGAAAAGCAAATTCCCCACATCCAAGGGAAGCCACATAAGACTAACTTTGGACTGTTCAACAGGCAACAAGGAAGTGAGAAGGCAGCAGTATGATATATTTAAGATTCTGAAAGAGAAAGACTTCTAGCCAAGAATTTTTTATCCAGCAAAGTTGTCCTTCCAAAGTGAGGGAGACAAAAGTTTCACACACAAAAAAAAATGCTGACAGAACTTGTTAATAAGAGAGGTGCCCTACAAGAAAAACTAAAGGGAATCCTTTAGGCTGAAAAAAAAATGCGAGAGAGAGAGGTCTGGAGGAAGGCATAACCATAGAGTATCAGTAAAGGTGTCTGCTAGTTTGAAAGGATTTCTGTACACCAGAAAAGCCATGTTTTAATCCTAATTAATCTTGTGGGAGCAACTGTTCCTTCTAATTCCTATTCAGTACTATAGGTTGGAGACTTGATTAGGTTATCTCCACGGAGATGTGACTCACCCAATTGTGGGTATTAACTTTGAATAGAGGGAGATGTGACACCACCCATTCTAGATGGGTTTGATTACTTTACTGGAATCCTCTAAAACAGAAAGCATCTTGGAGAAAACTTAAGAATGATGAAAGCAGCAGAGACACAAGAACTACAGAGTCTACCAGCCAGCGACCTTTAGAGATGAAGAAGGAGAATGCCCCTGGGAGAGCTTCATGACACAGAAGCCTGGAGAGGAGGCTAGAAGACATCACCATGTTCACCCTTTGCCTTTCCAGTTGAGAGAGAAACCCTGAACTTCATCGACCTTTCTTGAGTGAAGGCAACCTCTTGTTGGTACCTTAATTTGGACATTTTTATAGACTTGGTTTAATTGGGACACTTTCCTGGCTCTAGAATGGTAAACTAGCAACTTATTAAATTCCCCTTTTTAAAAAGCCATAGAATGAACCTTGAGGACATTATGTTATATAAAGCCAGAAACAAAAGGAAAAATACAGTATGGAGTCTTTTAGAAAATACTATTAAGGAAATTGGGGCCTGGATTACAAGCTCTTATAGCAGCCACATTTCTTCCTAAGCTTATAAGTGTTATTCCTAGATTCTGAGATGCTTTGCCATATGTGTATAATCTGGTATTTTCCTGGAACTTTGGGTACCTGTGAGACATAAGATTCAGAGTTGGAGTTCTGTAGCTCTGAAAGTCAGAATTGCTACACATAACAACTATTAAAGTTGTCAACTGTTAAAAATGAAGCCAATCTGGTTGGGACTAAGGTAAATTAGAATACAGGGTAAAAGATGGCAGTGTCTGTATTTTAGAAATTCACCTACTAATGAGACTAAAGGAAGAGAGCTTTATTTTGTCCAAAACCTAAATTTTCTGTAGCACACAATCTAACTCAACCTGCCTGGACAGCTCATTTAAACAACCAAAACACATGGTGCTCAGAATGGGAATGAGGGCTTGTAATTCTGTAAAGCTTAAGATAATAACCAGATATATCCCGAGTACATTGGGCAGTGTTCTAGTTTGCTAGCTGCTGGAATGCAACACACCAGAGACAGACTGGCTTTTAATAAAAGGGGATTTATTTCATTAGTTCTTCAGAGGAAAGGCAGCTAACTTTCATCTGAGGTTCTTTCTTACGTGGGAAGGCTCAGGGTAATCTCTGCTGGCCTTCTCTCCAGGCCTCTGGGTTCCAACAACTTTCCCCGGGGTGATTCCTTTCTGTATCTCCAAAGGTCTGGGCTGAGCTGTGAGTGCTGAGATGAGGTATGCAGAGCTGCTTGGGTTGTGCTGCATTGCACTCTCTTATTTAAGCACCAGCCAATTAAGTCAAAAGTCATTCATTGCAGCAGGCACACCTCCTAGCTGACTGCAGATGTAATCAGCAACAGATGAGGTTCGAGTACCATTGGCTCATGTCCACAGCAACAGAACGAGGTGTCTTGACCTGGCCAAGTTGACAACTGAATCTAACTACCACAGGCAGATAATTAAAAAGTATCGGCAAAGTCCCTTGAGGGACTGGAGAAACAACGTGGAACTATTAAGCTTTCCCACCTGGGAAACCCTTAATACTCCCTAAAACACTAGGGACTCCCAAGTTAAAAGGCTAAGCTCTTGACCTTGAGACTTGCTCTTATGAAAGTGGTATCTGTAGCAGAGAAGCTAAGCCTACCTATAATTATATCTAAGAGTTACTTCCAGAGAATCTCTTTTGTTGCTTAGATGTGACTTTTTGTGTTTCTCCTGAAATCCAGAGGTGCCACTCTCTCCAAGAACATCAACCAGTTCCATCGCCCTATCCCATATTTTTAACACCTCTTTTCAACATGAAAAAGTTAGAATGGCATAACCCAAATATCACTAAAGATTTTTTAAGGATCAAAGAAGAAGGAGGAGTTATAAAAATGAAGCTAGGTTTTAATAAATGAGTATGACTACTGAATCATTATATTGATATTTCTTTTTAGTCTTCAGTGTCTTGGAGCAGCTGGAAGAAAAAAAACTGAAATTGTGGAACTGTAACCCACACCAAACTTTGAAATCTGTTCTATAACTACTTGTTAAAATGTACTTTGAACTGTATTGCTTTTTTGTATATACGCTTATTTCACAATTTTTTAAAAATGTTTTTAAAAAAGGTACTCAGCTTCATGAGCTATTACATAAATGCAAATCCAAACCACATGTGATATCACCTCACCTCACAACTATAAGAATGGCCACTACTAAACAAAAAGGAAACTAAAAACGTTGGAGAGGATGTGGAGAAAATGGGACACTTATTCAATGTTGGTGGGAATGTAAAACGGTACAGCCACTGAGGAAGAGTAAAACTAAATATTGAAGTGCCCAATGACCCAGCAATTCTGCTACTGATATCTTATCCAGAAGATAAGAAAACAGAGATACGAACAGACTTTGTAGGGTGACGTTCATAATGGCATTATTCACAATCACCAAAAAAAAGAAACAATGCTAGAGTCCATCAACAGATGAATGGATAAACAAAATGTGGTATACAATATATGATGGAATATTATGCAGCAGTAAGAAGGAATGAGGTCATGACTTCCGGGCCAAGATGGCGGTTTAGCAATGTGCGCATTTTAGTTTGTCCTCCAGAACATCTACTAAATAACCAGAAACAGTGCAGAACAGCTCCTGGAGCCACGTCAGTGACCAGACACACAGTGTACCCCAATCTGGACCACCTGGACTGGCTGCAGAGCCTCCCCAGAATCGTGAGTTCCCCAAGCCATGGCACCCAGTGCCCCTCCCCCACAGCTGCTTCCCAGAGGGGAAAGGATAGAGACTTTAACAGCAGCAGGGTCTGAGCACAACCAAACACCAATTGTGGCATTAATTAACAAATTTTGACTACTAAAAATAGGCCCCCAGCTCAGGTGAACCTAGTCAAAGCAGAGGTCTCTCATTTTTGCCCTGGCGCCAAGTGGGCAGAGCTGACAGATAAAGAAAAAAAAAGGAAACAGAGGTTTTTCTGGCTGTGTTTCTACAAAGGCTTCACTGCCTTTGGATTCAGTGGCAGGACTTCTCTGGCTGAAACTGCCCCAGGCACAGGCAGAAACAAGCTCATTTGAGGGCTTGTCTGGAACCTGTGCCTTCCCCAGGGGAGGGGTGAAGCACAACTCAGTGGAATCCCTGCCTTAAGGAACTCAGACACCAGGGCTTGGCAATTTGAAGCCATTAAAACCAGCCTACAACCTCTCCTCTGTCTCCACCATGCACCTAGCAGGGAGAGTCTGCCAAAGTTAAAGGTACTGCATCATCTTATGCTGGTGGGACCTGCAGGCAGACAAGCGCCACATAGTGGGCAGGATAAGAAAAACAGAGGACAGAGACTTCACAGGAAAGTCTCTCAACCTACTGGATCTCACCATCAGGGAAAACCGATGCAGGTGACTCTTTCCTCCTGATAGGAAGCCAGTTTGGCCTGGGGAATCTGGCTGGGGTCTGTAATATTTACATAGACCCTGCTAAGCGTGGAGGGGGGAAAGGCACCATACAAGCAGGGCAAGAAACAAGAAAACAAGAACCGAAAAATTCTCCTCTGTTAAACAAAACCTAAGCTAGAGGTCCAGAAGAAGCTGAACTGAATGTCAAAGAACAGACAGACAACAAATTTATCCAGCAAGAAAACACTTGGTAAAAGAAGTGAAAGCAATCTCCAGAATAAACTAGTTAAGGTAATTAAATATCTAGACGCCAGTAAAAAAAAATAACAAATCACACCAGGAAAACTGAAGATATGGCCCAGTCAAAGCAACAAACCAACAAATGAAATGAGATACAGGAACTGAAACAATTAATTCAGAATATACGAACAGACATGGAAAACTTCATCAAAAACCAAGTCAATGAATAGAGGGAGGATATAAAGAAGGCAAGGAATAAACAAAAAGAAGAAATGGAAAGTCTGAAAAATCAAATCACAAAACTCATGGGAATGAAAGGCACAGTAGAAGCGATAAAAAAAACAATGGAAACCTACAATGGTAGATTTCGAGAGGCAGAACACAGGATCAGTGAACTGGAGGATGGAACATCTGAAATCCAACAAGAAAAAGAAACTATAGGGAAAAAATGGAAAAATATGAGCAGGGACTCAGGGAATTGAATGACAATATGAAGTGCACAAATATATGTGTCGTGGGTGTCCCAGAAGGAAAAGAGAAGGGAAAAGGAGGAGAAAAACTAATGGAGGAAATTATCACTGAAAATTTCCCAACTCTTATGAAAGATTTAAAATTACAGATCCAAGAAGTGTAGCGTACTGCAAAGAGAATAGATCCAAATAGACGTACTCCAAGACACTTACTAATCAGAATGTCAGAGGTCAAAGAGAAAGAGAGAATCTTGAAAGCAGCAAGAGAAAAGCAATCCATCACATACAAGGGAAAGCCAATAAGACTATGCTTAGATTTCTCAGCAGAAACCATGGAGGCAAGAAGACAGTGGGATAATATATTTAAATTACTAAAAGAGAAAAACTACCAAACAAGAATTCCATATCCAGCAAAATTGTCCTTCAAAAATGAGGGAGAAATTAAAACATTTTCAGACAAAAAATCACTGAGAGAATTTGTGACCAAGAGACCAGCTCTGCAAGAAATACTAAAGGGAGCACTAGAGACAAATACGAAAAGACAGAAGAGAGAGGTGTGGAGAAGAGTGTAGAAAGGAAGAGTACCAGTAAAGGTAAAAAGAAGGAAAATTAGATATGACATATAAAATCCAAAAGGCAAAGGGTAGAAGAAAATACTACCTGTACAGTAATAACACTAAATGTTAATGGATTAAACTCCCCAATCAAAAGATATAGACTGGCAGAATGGATTAAAAAATAGGACCCATCTATATGCTGTCTACAGGAAACACATCTTAGACCCAAAGATAAACATAGGTTGAAAGTGAAAGGTTGGGAAAAGATATTTCATGAAATAACAATCAGAAAAGAGCAGGAGTAGCTATACTAATATCCAACAAATTAGACTTCAAATGTAAAACAGTTAAAAGAGACAAAGAAGGATACTATATATTAATAAAAGGAACAATTCAGCATGAAGACATAACAATCATAAATATTTATGTACCAAACCAGAATGCTCCAAAATATATGTGGCAAACACTGAAAACAGAAATAGACACATCTACCATAATAGTTGGAGATTTCAATTCCCTACTCTCATCAATGGACAGAACATCCAGACAGAGGATCAATAAAGAAACAGAGAATTTGAATCATACAATAAATGAGCTAGACTTAAGAGACACTGATAAAACATT
>PVIY010019241.1:0-47426 GCA_004026745.1 Myrmecophaga tridactyla
CAAAGGATCAGACAGGAAGATGTACAAGTATCTATAAACAAGAAGATGGATGAAACACACTGGGGAGCCTGACTTGGAAAGGCTCTGCCTGGAGAAAATAGAGAGTGAGGGTTTTTTGTTTTTTTTTTTGGAGCATCTACTCTCAAGTCAGTTTTCTGGCTATTAAGGGGTGTTCTAGTTTGCTAGCTGCTGGAATGCAACACATCAGAGATGGATTGGCTTTTAATAAAAGGGGATTTATTTGGTTAGTTCTTCAGAGGAAAGACAGCTAACTTTCAACTGAGGTTCTTGTTTACATGGGAAGGCACAGGGTGATCTCTGCTGGCCTTCTCTCCAGGCCTCTGGGTTCCAACAACTTTCCCCGGGGTGATTCCTTTCTGCAAAGGCCTGGGCTGAGCTGCGAGTGCTGAGATGAGGTGTGCTGAGCTGCTTAGGCTGTGCTATGTTGAACTCTCTCATTTAAGCACCAGCCAATAAAGTCAAACATCATTCATTGCAGCAGGCACGCCTCCTAGCCGACTGCAGATGTAATCAGCAACAGATGAGGTTCGCGTACCATTGGCTCATGTCCACAACCTTCACCTGGCCAAGTTGACAACTGAATCTAACTTCCACAATGGGCTATGGGGCTTGTTGGAATAGCAGTTACTGAGGCTTCTTAAGATTCCTGTGTGATGGATCTAACAATTCCAAAGAGATGCCCCAGGGTCACCTAACTGAGACAGATAGAATAACTACAGATGTTCCTTCACTATTACACTAGACCAATCCAAGCATTTACTCTTCTATATTTCTTACTCATTTAATTCATAACATTTTCAAATGCATGTTTATAAATGCAAATATGTATAATTGAAATAAAGATAAAAGATGTCAAAATAATAATCAATACGATTTATAAAACACCCAGTTAAAGTATTATATAATGACAATTCTTATTAAAACAGATTCTCTAAATACTCTTATCATGTCTAATATATTCCAGTATTACTTTTTTGTCTAAAGACAATTTATACTCTGGAATAAAATCATAAAAGAATCTAAAAACTTATTTCTACAATAAACTAAATTGATATCAATATTATGGATAATTTTATATCAGTTCATGGAGTGAACATAAGTTTAATATTTGTAATAATATTTGAGTGGCTTCTAGTTCAAAGTCTAAGATGGTGAAGTAAAAAATCAGGAACTTTTATGTTATTTGGCATGCAAACTTTTAAAAATGAAAAATGCAGGTTACAAAGAATATTAAAATCCAATCGTTTTTAGCATACACTCATAGCACACACCTCAAGAAGCTGGAAGAGTACATATTAGTGTCTTAATGGTTCTGTCTATGTGAGGCAAATTTGTCTGTTTCTTTGTTAAATGATCTGTATGACTCAATTGATGCAGAGCCATAAAGGGGCACTGGTGAACAGACAGCATCAATGTGATGTTGTAACTGACATTATAAGTAAAAAAAAAAAAAAAAAAATCTTTTATTTTCCTCATACTTACTAATTCTCAATTCTCCCACTATGCATCATACTTACTTCTTCCAAATGCCTAAGCAGAATCTTCATTTTCGTGTTGTCATTAACAGCTGCTGGCATGTCATGACAATAATTTTGTTTCCAAACAGTTGTGAAAGTCATCTTCAATCATCTAGAATGTTGAAAACAATAAGCCCATAAAACCTGGCTAGACAACTGCTTCTAAAGCAGACTTTCATTGGTGATATGCCACTTTTTTTCTGGAATATTTCACCACTCTGTAAATGAAATAGTCTTTACCCAAATAACTTCTGATTGAGTTTTCTTTTTTAAAATACTTGTATGCTCTTCCTAAAAATATAACTTGAAAGGATATTGTTAGGGTTATATTTTGAGTTATTTTAATAGGGAAAATTTAATTTACTAAGGCTCCAGTTTTGCTACAATGGAATCTTGATAGGAAAAGTATGCTTCAATAACTTAGAAGTGTCTCAAATAAACCTTAAGCTTGCCATGCTTTTGTCTCTGATGCTTAGTGACCATAATAGTAAAGAACAATATCCATCTTTTTAATGTTCAGCAATTTGGTTTTGCAGAAAAATGTTGATTTTCACATTATCAAGTTAAAAATTCATTTTCATATTCAGGATTTAAAAAAAAACAAGTTTCACACCAATTGAAATGGCTTTGTACACTTATTCTCATTAGTTAACCAAAGAGGAGAGTCCTAGAGGGGAAGAAACAAGATTTGCGTCAGAGAGATATATAATGTCACAGTAGAAGACAAGTTTTCATGGATGCTTCAGAATTATGGAAACTTTCAAATTGTTGCATTTTTTTAAATCAAAATATTCCAAACAAGTCAACAGTTGCATAACCATGATATGTGCACTCACTGAAGATATATTATTCTTTCTGTGTGCAAAGTAAAACTGAGGAAGAAAACTTGAAATTTAAGTCAGAGTATGATCTGAAACCAGCACATGGTAATAACAGAACAGCATATATAGTCATCTTTTTCTGCCTTTCAGGAAAGAAACTTTCACTTTCATAAGTTTCACTTATATTTTTAGGTATGCTTAAAGCTTTTATATATGTAAAATTATGTAAAGTATAAATTAATTTTAGATT
Source organism: Myrmecophaga tridactyla (assembly GCA_004026745.1). Lineage (NCBI taxonomy): Eukaryota > Metazoa > Chordata > Mammalia > Pilosa > Myrmecophagidae > Myrmecophaga > Myrmecophaga tridactyla. Next base: position 2,610 of record PVIY010019241.1, read on the forward strand.
AGCATTATTTCAAATAAGCCCTTTGAAATTTAGGGGAATATGTAACTCAGAGGTTTGCAGTGATCATATAGAAAATCTCTTGCCAAGGTACAATTTAATTCATTCAATTAGTGAGATTTTTATGTTGCCAATTAGGTAAGCAGAAGTTTGTGGAAATCTTGCTGCAGAAAAAATATTTTCACAAATCAATTTTATTCCCATACAACCTGGGAAGGATTGAAAATTTTAGGATATTACTCAAAATATATAATGTTCCCTAAGATTATATCTTACCACAGGATTATTTTATATATTTTATAATTGATATTTTATACCCCCATTCATTCTGTATAACAACAAACTTCTTTTTAACATAGCATTTGTCTAAAACAATGTATGAAATTTTTTTACCTGAAAATGTCCAAAATAACACTTTTTCACTAGGTTAAAATATAATTCTGTTAATTTCAAAAGTCAAGCTATCTAAATTCAAACAGATATATTTTTGAGGTAAAAGAAAAGTCTTACCCAAAGAATAGCAATAAAATATACAAATGGATGACAGAAAATAATAATCTATTCATGTATTAATATAACAAAGTTGGCAAGAAAGATATAAACAATGTTTCCTTGCTTTAGTTTTATATTCTCCAACTGTTTATCTCCATAAGGAATGTTATGTAGTAAACATTTTTATTACAGTTTTCAGAAGCTCTATCAAAATATTTCAAATTTATTTCTAATATCTCCATCTACATTACTCATATAAGTGCAACTGCCTTGAATTTGTCTCTTAACTATTTATAATTGATAAATAATTTTTAGAATGAATGTCTCTAGATATATCACATTGACACCATTAGTCCATCACCTAATTTTTAGTTTTCCCAAAGTAACAAAATAATTCACCAAGGAGGGAGAGGAGGTAAGGGGGACTCTGTTTTGATTCATTGATGAAGCAATAATCAACAAAATGTTGATTAATAAAATGGTGCATTTTAATGTTTTGTTATTAATTTAATGAATTTCCATTGAGAACCTACTCTGAATTATGCACAGGTCTAATCCAAGAGACACACATTTACCCAGTAAGCTCAATAGTGGGAGGGCCAGATGTGGCTTGAAAACATACCCTCACCAATGCTGTCTGGTAAAATTCACTTTGAATACCCTTTGATAACATATGCATGCTTTATTTCAGTACACAAGTCTTACACTTGGGACACACATTGCCTTTTGTATGCTATCACACATTTTCTTTACACACTTATCTCTTGAGAATAACTGAATTTCTGATACTACACCAGAATCTAGAGCTACCATAATGATGGAGACGTAACATAGGCTCTCATGGATCTACCATTTTTTGTGGGTGACACACATTGGCACGATGAGTCAGAAGATAGAAGCAAGTGTATGTTTTGGGATCATAGAACAGAGGCAATTTAGCCAAGGATGAGGATCAGGGAAGACTTTCTATTGGCGTTAAGTCACATCTAGGGTAAAACATGTCAGGAGTTGACCAGGTAAGTGGAGTATGGGATAAAGGAGTTCTAAGCAGAGGGGGGATAATGCAAAAGACTTGAGGAAAAACAAGGCAAATTTGGAGAAGTGCTTACAATTCAGTATTGTATGAGGAGAAAGGACAAGAGATTTAAACAGGGGGACAGAATGTTAAGGTTAGGTTAAGGGTACAGTGGTGATGGAATAGTCAGAAATGGAGGTGGGATATGGAAATGTAGATTGAAGGTGTATTTGTAGAACAGATCAATGTTTTACCAAAATCATCTTTGAAATAAGTGAAGAACGGTCCAAGAAACAGGACTAGAGGCAGAAACAGAAGTTGACAGGATTTTAAGTAGTGAAAGGTAGGGATAATATTTGGAACTATAGTAAAGTTAATGACAGGCTAAATGAAAGTGGAAAGTTTCAGGAAATATTAAGCAGATAAGCTCAGCAAGATTTGGTGATTAATTTTGTATGTCATGGTTCAGGAAAGGCTTCATTCAAGACTTATATTCACATTCTGCCTTGGAAAATTGATAATCACATTCACTGGGAGGGGAAATAAGCTGGAGCAGTAGGTTTTAGATTCAAATTAAAGAGTTCAAATCTTTTACTTGAAGTTAGGTGCCTGAAGAACAACAAAATAAAGATATTCATAGGCAGTTGTACACCCATGTCTAAAGTTTGAGAGGGACATCTTGGACAGAGATATCCACTTGGGGGCCAATAATATATAGATGATAAATGAAACCATACGAGTAGATGGGTAGAATGGCAAGAGATGAAACACTAGCATAAATAGCAGAGGGAAAGAACCCCAAGACAAAAATTGGAAATAATAGGGATGTAGAAAGAAAATTCTGAACATGTGTACATTTCATTGCCAGCAATATTCTCAACAGGTGTAGGTATAATACTCTACTCATTTGGAACCAATATTTCCTATCCAAAAGCAGGGACCTGCTTCATCAACCCCTGACATATAGCTGATAAGAGTTTGGGTACTGATTATCATATGAGAATTACTCCCTCGGTCGTATACCATTCTTTAGCACTTATGAAAATCACAGCACTAAATATAAACACCCTCCATCAAAGAAAAAGAGTGACCACCGTTCAGTATTAAGACAGGGTAAAAGAAATACACAAGGCTGTTAAATCTCAGCAGCTGCCCTGCTAGCTCTTTTGGTATCTCTGAAATCAGTTACACAATTTCAGGAATTCAACCTCCAAAATGCAGTCAGCAAAAGATGACAGATTTAATTATATGGATCTGATCTCCATCATTTTAGATGCCAAGCAATTAATTTCTGCCTCACTTCACAACAGTACTTAAAAACTAAGGTTTGCTATTTCAAAATGTCTTAAACATCCTATTTGTTTGGCTGTCTGGCCTCTGGTGATTTGGGTTACTTCTTTAAGAACTGGCAATTGAAAACAAGCAAATAAGTTCTTGCTTGAATTTTGAACACTGCCAATAATTTTAAAGAAATATTGAGATTTCAAAATTTGAGACTTGCTGCATTGGCCATGTGGAATTAGTAAATTTCAAATTTTGTTTTTGGGAATAAAGATTTTCTGGCTACTATTTTAATTTCTGTATTGGTCAGAGAATTATACTAATTTTTTTATTTCTTCTTGAATATATTTTGGTACAGGATATCATTCTAAGAATATAGTCATTTTGCCTGAGACTTAAAATTTAGCAGCACTTATTTTTCCATTATGTGGTCTTATTTGTTCAGTTAGATCATTATTTGTAGTGATGCCACATTTTTCATTTTCTGTTATTGGTTATTTGTGACTCATATTTTTTTTCTTAATCAACTTCATTAGAGGTTTGTTAGTCTTTAAGTTTTTTCTTATTTCAATGATTTCCATTCTCCATTCCTAATCCCTCTATTATAATTTTCCCTTTGTTGCTGTTACAGTTCATTTTTAACTTCTTTTTTCAACATATACACTGTGGATCAGAAACTTCCAACTAATTACTGCTTTCAGTGCAGTCAATATGTTTTGATACATAGTCATTTTGACATAATTCTGTTTCAAAATTAATATAAGTATCAAAATTTGCATGTGTGATGCCTAAGCATTCATCTGTTTTGACTAAGCCATGTCCTTCAACACTGATCTTTCATTTTCTCTGAGTATATAATTCCAAATTACCACTTATTTTCTTTTGCATCTTTGAAGATAGTTTTCCCATGTCTGCAAACTTTCATTGTTGCTACTGAGGAGTTTGCTGGAATATTTTTTCCTTCTATTTCTTCTTTTGTTTTTATTGTTTTTACGTTTTACACTATTTAATTTTTAAATTTCAGATATTTACTTATGATTTCTCTTGGTGTATACTTAATCTTATTTTTATGTCTGGAATTTGCTAAGCTTCTTTAATTTTCTTTTCTCAGCCTTTATGTGTTCAACTATAATCCTATACCATTCTCTCCTTCCTTTCCTTCTAGAATTCCTATCAAACAAATGTCAGATTCTATAACTCTATATTTGATATTTCTATGTCTTCAATCTTGTTTTCTATAAAGTCCATTTTTCCCTTATACTTTCTTTTCCTTATTTAAGCTATCTTTCATAGAAGTAATTTTCTCTTCTATTCTAAGAATCTCCTGGGAAATATTGAAATTTTAATTTCAGATTTTTAAAAACATTATAAAAGTTCTACGTGCTTCTTATTTATACCAACAATGCCATTTTCATACTGCTTAATTTCCAGCAGATATTTTCAAATTGGCTATTTCTTCTTTAAGGAATGTAGGTATAGAGGATTTAGTCATTTTTTTCTGTGAATTCCAGTTGTTGAAGTCTTGTGAAGGTATGCATTGTGGTATCTGTTCATTTTGTTGATATTCAGAGTTGATTACATCCTTGGTGATCTTTTGACTGATTCCTGGACCGTAAATTTGAAAAGTGTTCATGGTGGAACCCTGAAGTCTTTGATGAATCTGTGGTCCTGTGAATCTGCTTTGCATTTGTTTTCCTTTCTCTTCCTTCTAAGTTTATTCTAATTAATTCTTCTCAGCTCTTTGCAGTACTTTTCTGAATTGTTTGCTTATTTCATAATTTGTCCCTTTGTTTCTCTACTTAATAACAAATATATTGAGATATAATTCACATACCCTAGAATTCATCACTTAACGGGCTCATTTATTGGTTTCTAGTTCATTCAGAGTTGTGCAGCTATCACTCCCATCTAATTTTAGAACATTTCATCACCCCAAAAAGCACCCTGTAGCCAGTAGTCACTCCCCACTGTCCCATCGCCACCCATCCCTGGCAACCACTAATTTACTTTCCATCTCTACAGTTTTACTTAGTGTAGACAATTCATATAAATGGAACCATACACTCTGGGACTTTTTGTATCTAGCTTTTCATTTCATTTTTTTAAGATTTATCATTAGTGCAACATACATCAGTACTTCATCAATTTTTTATTGTTAAATAATAGACCCTTGTATGGATGTATACTTTGTTTACATCTTCATTGGTTTATGAATATTCGGGTTGTTTCTAGTTTGGGATATTGTGAATAGCACTGCTATGAATATTTATGTACATATCTCCTTTACTTGGACTTAAGTTTCCATTTTGTTTAATATTAATAATATTTCAATATTATTTTGTCTATTCTTCATCCCTTCCATTTCCATATGAAATTTTAGCATCAGCTTGTCAATTTCTGGAAAAAAAAGGCATCTTGAATTTTGACAGGGATTGCATTTAATGTGCTGATCAGTTTCAAAAATATTTTAATTTTAATTGTTGAACCTTTAACATAGGCAGTCTTTTTCATTGACTCAATTCTCTCTTAATTTCTGTCAACAATAGTTTGTTCTTATGGATGTATAAGTTTTGTACTCTTTTAATAAGTATATTCCTAATTATTTTACTCTTTTTGAATATGCTATTGTAAATGGAATTTTCTTAGTTTCATTTTTAGATTATTCATCCTAAGTGTATAGAAATATAATTTATTTTTATATATTGATCTTGTGTTCTGCAGCCTTGCTAAGCTAATTCAATTGTTCTAATACCTTTTCAGTAGCTTTATTACGATTTCCTACATAAAAGATCATTTCATTCATGAATGCAGGTAGTGTTGCTTCTGACTTTCCAATGTGGATATGTTTTATTTCTTTTTTCTGCCTAGTTTCCATGGTTATAACTTGTCTTGTTCCTGATCTTTGGAGAAAGCATTCTATTGTTCATCATTATATATAGTATTAGTTGTGGGCCTTTTAGAGTGATTTATCATGTTGAAGAAGTTTTCTTCTGTTTCTAGTTAGTTGAATATTTTTATCATTAATGGGTGTTGGATTTTGTCATAGTTCATATGCATCTATTGAGATGAACATGTGGTTTCATCCTTTGATCAATTATGATAATGTATTATAATGATTAATTTTTTGTATTATTTCAACCTTGTATTTGTAGAATAAATACCACTTGGTCATAATGTATGAATTGCCCTTTTATCATTTTAAAATGTCCTTCTTTGTCCTTAGTAACAATTTTCTTCCTATAGTCTATTTTTTTTTTTAATCTCCCTGGAGATGTGATTTAATCAAGAGTGGTTGTTAAAGCGGATTAGGTGATGACATGTCTCCACCCATTTGGGTGGGTCTTAATAAGTTTCTGGAGTCCTATAATCAGTTGCTAGGAAGAAAGTGAAAGAGAAAAACTCTTTCACTTTCAAATATTACCAAAGGAAGTAAATGAGTTAATTAAATTTATCTTTGAATAAAGGGTTTGTGAAACACAGCAATTTTAGAGCTGTCTTCACATTTCAAACTACATTTTTACAAGTAGCACTTAAAGCAAATTGCACCCACCTTTCAGAAGAAAGATTTCAGACATTTTGTGATGAAAAATGACCATAATCTAAAATAAAATTAAAAAGCCACCTGACGTTAACTGTCTATGAAGAATGAATTGAATACCTTTTTGGTATCAAATATTGTTAACTGAATCAACTGAAATTCAGATACAACTAAGTAGACCTTATATATATATTTCTGTACAAAGAAACAACTTTTTATAATTTTTTATTATTGAAATTTTCTGACCTTAACATATAGTGGCAATCGAATGACTTCTTTCTCTAATCAAGTCCAGATTAAACTTACATCACCCTCTATTCTTTCTCATTCTTTTCCTGAAAATCAGTTTATGGGAAAATTATGTTTCATTAAACCACTTAAAATTAACTGTTTGGGCACTCTTGAATTCAGGATGAAAAATGGTTAAGACATACATGTGCAATGATTTTATGCTAGATTTTATATAAGATGTCAAAATATTTTGAGATGTACTATTATTCAACACAAAATCATATTAATAAATTATTTAAAACCTTCAAAAACATTACACAATATTTCATGTTACAAAGAATACTAATTATTTCTTTTGAAACTTTATTGCCTTATTGTAAAATTCCCTGTTTATTTTTGTGTGAATTAACACTGAGAAGCCACAGAAGGACAATTTGCTTATTGTAAGTACAGATTTTACCCACAGATATTATCACTAGCCTTCTCTTAGTTACAGGCATGGTCTGTTCTAAGGAATAATTATCCTCTGTCTCTGGACCTATAAAAACTTAAAACAAGTTATTTGCTGCCAACGTACAAAGGAAGAACATTCATAGGATACACATACACATTTTCATAGGGAGGAAGGAACACAGGGTTCACTGGACCCAAGCAGTTTCGATAATCTGCAGGGCAAAGTCCATTAGATTTCAAAGTCTGAGAGTGACTCATCTTCAGGGCTCCTGAAAGCAGCAGACACATGCTTTCCAAGGGCCTATGCAGAGGCCTGCCTCTCTCTGAACGCAATCTTGGGGGATATTGGAGAGACACCTTTTCTCGGCTCCACCCTCTCTAAGCATTGGGGCTGCACCCAAACTCTCTGCCATCTCCGGGGCACATGCTCAATCCCTCCATGTGGTGGCAGCCAGGCTCTCCCCAAACTGCAAGGAAGGTGCTTCACTCTCTCCAAGGCCTGAGGCGTCATGACTTCCACTGCAGCGAGGTGGAAGCCCATCCTCTGCCTTTGGGGCAAACTCACCCTCTCCATGGGCTTGGGTGGGTCTGCTCTCCTGGCCCAAGGCTTCTTGACTTCAGACCTCAGCCTCCATGGCTCTGCCTCTGAAGTTACTTTTCCTCCAATATGTCCTTTCTCTGTCCTCTCAGTCTCAACTGGCAGTGGTTCTCTTTAAACAGGTCCCACAACACTCACACCGGCTTTCTATGCAGTAGCCTTGGATCATGCCCATCAGACATAAGGAGTTTCCACAAATCCTTCCTGGATAACTCCATGTCCAATCCTGGCTTTCTCTGAAATGGCTGACTGCTTCCACATTTGGTCAGGTCCTCACATGGAACACTATTCTCTGGGATCTCCCTTCCTGGAAACCCAGAATTTTCCAGAACATCAACTTCTGGTTTCTTTGCACCCAGGAGTTCAGTTCTCAGCTTCTCTCTCTCCTGTCACATTTCACTGTAAGCTGTGAGGAGAAACCAGGTTGCACTTTCCACATTTAATTTGGAGATCGCTCCTGCTAAATATCCAAGTTCATGACTTTTAAAATCTGCCTTTCAGCCAAAGCCACTAGTCAATTTTGCCAGATTATCTGCTATTTTAAAACAAGGTTCATCTTCCTTCCAGTCTACAATAACACACACCTCATTTCTGTCTAAGGTTTTATTAGAAGTGTCTTTGAACTCCACATTTCTACCAACAGTCTCTTCAAAGCATCCTAGGTCTTCTCTATCAAGCTTCTCACAACTCTTCCAGAATCTTCCCCTTATCCATTCAAAAGGCCATTCCAATATATTTGGTATTTGCAAACTGCAGCAGCAGCACCCCACTCTCCGTTACCAAAATCTGTTCTAGTTTGCTAGCTGCTGGAATGCAATATACCAGAAACAGAATGGCTTTTAAAAAGGGGAATTTAATGAGTTGCTAGTTTACAGTTCTAAGGCCGAGAAAATGTCCCAACTAAAACAAGTCTATAGAAATGTCCAATCAAAGGCATCCAGGGAAAGATAACTTGGTTCATGAAGGCCGATGAAGTTCAGGGTTTCTCTCTCAAGTGAGAAGGCACATGACGAACACAGTCAGGGTTTCTCACTCAGCTGGAAGGGCACATGGTGAACATGGCATCATCTGCTAGCTTTCTCTCCTCTTTCAAGAAGCTCCCCAGAAGGCGTTTTCCTTCTTCATCTCCAAAGGTCACTGGCTTGTAGGCTCTCTGCTCCTCATAGCTATGTCATTCTTCTCTGATCTCTTTGAATCTCTCTCTGAATCTCTTTTATTCTCCAAAATATTTCCTCTTTTATAGGATTCCAGAAACTTATCAAGACCCACCCAAATGGGTGGAGACATGTCACCACCTAATCCAGTTTAACAACCACTCTTGATTAAATCACATCTCCAGGGAGATGATCTGATTACAGTTTCAAACATACAGTATTGAATAGAGATTATTCTGCCTTTATGAAATGGGATTTAGATTAAAACATGGCTTTTCTAGGGGACATATATCCTTTCAAACCAGAACACAAGGTATCATGGCAAGGCACATGGTAGCATTACCTGGACTCTCCCTGCTCTTCTGGGTCCATTCATGTTCAGCTTCTTACTTCCTGTGGCTTTCTCTCTGTCTGAATTTCACTCTGCCTATAAAGGACTCCCATAATTCAATTAAGTCCCATCCTGATTAAGGGCTACACATTAACTGAAGTAACATCATCTAAAGGTCCTGCTAACAATGGGTTCACACCCACAGGAATAGATTAAATTTAAGAACATGGTTTTTTCTGGTATACATACAGCTTCAAACCACAGCAACCTTCAAATATATCCTTTCTTGTTTCATGCCTTCTTGAACACAATGTTAGAGAATTATTTCAAATTAATTTTTCTTCTTTATTAATCAAATGTCGCAACCCATGTCCTATTGTTTCCAATTTATTCTCTTATTTACACTTCTGTAATCCAGTTTATTCTCTTATTTACACTACTGTAATCCAGTTTAGGTCATTATTTCTTGTTTTGACATGTGTAATAACTGCCAAATAAGTCTGTGTTCTTCCAGTTCCTCCTCCTCTAACAATCTATCAAAGACTACTACTGTTATATTTATAAAATATGTATCTGATTATATCTCATGATAATTAAAAATCAAAATCAAATTTTGGTAACTTTCCACTCCCTAACAGATTAAATGTATTCTGGGTGTATATATTACCCATAGTGAGATTTTATCAATTTCAGTTGTCATTGGTATTTTACTGCATAATACACCACAAATTATTCATCATCCTTAAATTGATGGGTTTTTGGAATCCTTCCAGTTAGAGACTATTATGAATAATGTTGCTATGAGCATTTTTATATATGTATTCTGATATGTAGAATGAATCATTTCCATTGAGTTTATAAATAAGAATGTAATTGGTATATCATAGCAGATTTGTTCAACTTCACTAGATAATAGCAAACAATTCTGAAAATGGTTGTTACAATTTCCACCAGGTGCTTGTAAGGAGTTCTATTTTTTCATATCTTCACTTTGATGAGGTTCTATAAGCCTATTTAATTTTCACTTTTTTTCTTTTTGTTTTTTTGTTTTTTGTTTTTTTTTGGTGTGGGCAGGCTCTGGAAATTAAGCCTGGGTCTCTGGCATAGGCGATAATTCTGCCACTGAGCCTCCTTTGCACCACTCTAGTTTTCACCATTTTGTTAGATTTTATGGCATATGTTCTAGTTTGCTAGCTGCCAGAATGCAATATACCAGAAATGGAATGGCTTTTTAAAAAGGGGAATTTAATAAGTTACAAGTTTACAGTTCTAGGGCCATGAAAATGTCCCAATGAAAGCTAAGTCTATAGAAATGTCCAATCTAAGGCATCCAAGGAAAGATACCTTGGTTCTAGAAGCCCAATGAAGTTCAGGTTTCTCTCTCATCTGGAAATGCACATGGCAAACACAACATCTGCTAGTTTCCTCTCCAGGCTTCTTGCTTCATGAAGCTCCCCCAGGGGCGTTCTCCTTCTTCTCCCAAGGTCATTGTCTGGTGAACTCTGTGGTTCTCTTGACCTCATGGTTTTGCTAGGCTCTACTGTGGCTTTCTTGTCATTCTCAAAACATTTTCTCCAAATACGTCTCCTCTTTTATAGGATCCCAGTAAACTAATCAACACTCATGTAGATTGGGTAGAGACACATCTCCATCTAATCAAGCTTAATTTCCACAATTGATTGAGTCACATCTCTGTGTATATAACCTAATCAAGTTTCTAATCTATAGTACTCACTAGGGATTAGAAGAAACCATTGCTCCCACAAGATTGATTAGTATGAAAATGTGGCTTTACTAGGACATATAAATCCTTTCAAAACTGCACAGTGTATGTTGTGATTTTAATAGAAAGTCCTGTAGTTAGTAATGCATTCGAACAGCTTTTAATATTTTATTGGATATTTCAGCAGTTTCTTTTGTAAAGCACCTTTTCATATCTATTTTTTATTTTTCTATTGTATTACAGAAATTATATATATTGCATATATTTATTAATTAAAAAATAAGCTCACTGTCATGTATGTGTTACAAATAAATTTAACTACTCCATACAAATACATTTTCTACTCTAATTTCATTTTCTTAAATAATTTATTTCATGAAGCAAGAAGCCTGGAGAGGAAATTAGCAGATTTTGTGTTCGCCATGTGCATTTCCAGATGAGAGAGAAACCTGAACTTCATTGGGCTTCTTGAACCAAGGTGTCTTTCCTTGGATGCCTTAGATTGGACATTTCTATAGACTTAGCTAAAAGAGATGCTCTTAATTCTAATGTAGCCCAATTTATGGAACTTATTTTCAGTGACTTAAGAAGAGAACAGTTTATTTAAAAAAATAAAGAAAAACATTTTCTGGACCAACAAATCCTTACGATTAATTCTTCACTAACTTCTAGAATATTTATCTACTAGTTATGGTTCTCTAGGGAAACAGAACCAACAGGAGATATCTATAAATATTACGAGATTTTATAAAATTGCTCACACAACTACAGAGATACATGACTCCAAATCTCCTTGGGGCAGGCTACACGCTGGGAACTCTGATGGAAGCTTTCAGTGAATTCCCCAGGGGAAGCTGGCCAGCTGGGGCAGAGATGAAAACATTCTCCTCCCTGGTGAAATCCTCACTTTTCCTTTTAAAGCCTTCAACTGATTGAATTGAAGCAATTCAATTCAATGAATTGGTCCAGAAAATGTTTTTCTTTATTTTCTTAAATAAAGTGTTCTCTTCTGAAGTCACTGAAAATAAGTTCCATAAATTGGACTACATTAGAATTAAGAGCATCTCTTTTAGCTAAGTCTATAGAAATGTCCAATCTAAGCAATCTCCTCAGTTGATTTTAGATTTTATCAGCTGTTGATACGATCAACTTACCAGTGATTTAAGCTCAGGAACTGTCCTCAAAGTAACAACTACTCCTGTGCTTCCTTGACCAAACAACTGGGCATGATTACCTGATCAAGTTGACACATGAGCCTAACCATCACAATTTAGTATCTGTTTTTGTTTTTCTGAATGATGCATAGAAATGGTCAGATTTCACTAATTTGCATATGGATGTCTAATCATACCAACGTGGCTTAATACAAAGAAGATCTGTGTGCCATGATTGTCTTAAATCAAATCTCTATATGTGCATGACCCTCTTATGAGGATGTCTGTTTAGTTCCAATATTCTATGTGTCTATTCTTGCACCATTAAAAAATCTGTCTTAGTGTCTATAGTTTTATATTAGGGTTTAGTTAAAAATTTTGAAAACTGATACAGAAAATCCTTAAAATACTTCCTCCAGTTGAAAAGTGTCATACATATTCTTGGTTTTATATATTTACATAAAATTTTAGAATCAGCTTATGAACATGCACATACACTTATGAGCGTTTGTGTATTTTTTGATACTAAAATGAATCCATGGATCACTTTGGTGAGAACTGACAGCTTTACAATATTGAATCTTCCAAACCATGAATATGAATTTTCCTATATTTATTTAGATCTTTTAAAAATTTCTATGAAGCGTGGTTAATAGTTTCTGTGCAGAGGTTATCATATTTTTTTGACTTATTCATTTGAATTTTGTAGTTTTGATGTTTTTGCAAATGGTAACAATTTTTCATTCTTTTGTCAAGTTTAACAGCACATACAAATAAAAAATAATTTCATATTCAGCTTGGATCCAAAACCCATGCCAAAAATCACTAAATGTACAAATTTGTCTGTGTATTTCTTTGGTTTCTTTTAAAATGATATCATCTGCTACTTGTGGCACCTTTTTCCCCAACTAACTTTGTTTTTCTCATTTACTGCACTGATTAGAATCTACAATCTGATGAATGGTAGTGTTGATAGTGAAAATATATTTGTTTTCTAATATTTCTCTTTTAATAAGATATTTCCTTTTCACATTTTACAGATATTCTTTATAAATGGTGGACTTTCCCTCTGAAACCTAGGTAGTTTAGGTTGTCATCATGATTAGATGCAACATTTATTAAATTGACCTATTTTTTATATTTAATGCTTATTTTATTTTGCTTTTTGGTTTGATGTATTTTCTCATTTTTAAACCAAAGTTCTGAAAAAAAATCTAATTTGGTTGTGATGTGCTATCCTGTGTGAGTGTATATTTTTTTATTCTTTTTATACATTGCTAGATTTGAGTTGACAATATTTTATTTAGGAATTTTTGTATTTATATATAGCAGTGTGATTGGCCTGTAATTCTCTTTTTTAAAAAAAATACACTTTTTTTAGTTTTCTTGTCAAAGTTATATTGGCTTATAAAATATACTGGTCAGTGTGTTCTTATTTTCTATTCTCTGAAAGAGTTTGTAGCCTTACCATTATTTACTCCTTTAATATTTGAAGTAGGTCACAAGGGACTTTATCTGAGCCTGAGGTTTATGAGAATGCTTGAACCAGCACTCAAACTCTGTAATTTCTTCAATTTTGATCAATTTCTCCAGACTACTCAGATTTTCTATTTCTCCCTCTACTGGGGTTTTTAGTGAGAAATATATCCATTTCATTAAAATTTTTAATTTACTGTTATGAATTTATTCATAATAGTTACTTATGAATGCTACTTTGTATCTCTTTTCTCATTTATCTTTTATTATTATTCCTTGTTCACATAATATTTTAGTCTTTTCAAAGAAATAACATTTGAACATTTTTCTTATCTAAAGTAGTATTTTCTTCTATATAATAAGTATCTGCTCTTATTTGTACATTTTTCCATGTATTCCTTTTTGTTGAATATCCTTCCTTTTATTTTTGAGACAAATGCTATCTGAACTTAATCTTTTTTAGAATTCTAATGCATGAATTTAAGGCTTTAAATTTCCTTTAAAGCATTACTTAAACTCATCCCACACAATATATGTTTTATTTTATTATATTTAAATATTTGCATTGTGATCTCTTCATAGACTGGCATGATATTTAGAAGTGTATTTTTTATTCAAAACATAGAGACCTTTTTTAAAAAATATTGAGCGTAGTTTCACTGTGAACTAAAAAATATTCTACATTTCATTCCCCAAAACATGTTGAGATATTTTATTTTGAAATACAATACAGTAATTTTATTTAAAAATACCTTGCATGAGTTAGTAGAATTGTGTTCTCTAGTTGTTGCATACAATCATAGAATCAAGCTTGATATTCAAGTTTCAATTTTTCTGTAAGCATTATGATTTGTTCATGTTTCTTAGATCTTATTAACAAAGATGTGTGAAAATATTCCACTTGTATGCAAATTCTTCAATTTTCTGTTGGTAGATCAACATTTTTGGTTTCTATTTATTCATTTAACATATTTATAATATATGACTTAGTTGCATAGAATTTGGATGCTTTATCTTATTAATGCATTGAACACATCATTATTATCATATTCCACTTTATCTAGTAAGTTTTTTTGCCTTAAAATACACTTTTACTGATAACCCTATAGCTTCAGCAAGTTTCTTTTGGTTAGCTTTTGGATGGCACATTTTTTCTCCTATCCTTTTACTTTCAAACTGTGTATTAGCTATCTATCTACTGCAGAGCATGTGGTGAATTTTGTTTTCATTTATCTCATTTGAATATGCTTGTCTGTTAGTTGCAGCACTTAGTGCATTTACGTTTATTAATGTATTGCGATCACATTTACAGAATTACTAGATAATCTCTTTTTAGTCCACATGTTCTACTATTTTTCTTCTCTTCTTTTTCTTTTTTCTCTTCTTTGGGTTCATTATTTTTATTGTTCCAGTTTCTATTATTTATTAATTTGAGAGTTATATACTCCTTCACTACCTTTTTGGGAACTACTCTACGGATTATAAAATGCAGGCTGGGCTTTCAACGTTAACATTTCGTGAGGTTTTAAACATATTCTTGGAAATATAAGTATATAAAAATGCTACTTGCATTTATTGTCCTTCTTAGTTAGGTACTATTCTTTTCAAGTTCATTAATGTTTTGTAACTATGAAAGTGCTCAAGATGTTATAATTGTTTTAAATAGTCAATATTATTTATATTTAACAGAATATTTATCATTTTCATTCCTTTACATTTCTTTGTCCGTGTCTTGGTCCTGTCTGGTACAATTTTTCTTCTTCCTGAAAATGATCCTTAATAATTCTTTTAGTGTAGGTCTGTTGGTAATAAATTTTCTCATTTCTTATTTGTCTGAAGTTTCTTTATTTTGCCTGAAAGTTTGAAGAATATTTTCAGAGGCTGTATAATTCTAGGTTGGCAGTTTTGACTTTTGTCATTTTGATGTTATCACTCCATTTTTCAATTGAGAATGCTACTGTCATTTTTAACTGCTGCTTCTTGAAGGTAGCCTTTTAAAGTAGGGGAATTGGCCCTTTTCTATTTTGTCTTTGTCTTTGGTTTTCAGCAATTTTACTTTATTATGTCTAGCTGGATATATTGTCTACTGCTGCATAACTACCATGATACCTCAGTGGCACACAATGGTATTATGAACTCTCAATCAGGAATTTGCAGGTAGCATGGGCAGCTATATTCCACACACCTCTCTCATTGTCCAGGGCCTGGGATGATTCATAGCATATTTTCCTCATGGAGATAGCAGGCAGAAGAGGGCCAAAGAAAATGTGAGCTGCTTGAAAACTGGGCTTGGAATTAATATGCTGTTCCTTTTGCGCACATATCATTAATCCAAGTCCAAAATCAAAGAGCATAGATATGCCTTAATTTGTTGGAAAGAACTGACATGGTATATGACAAAAAACATGGATACAGGGAGCCAGTAAGTCAGTTTTACACACTGGGTTTTCTTTGTATTTATCCTGTTTTTGGTTCTCAGGGCTTTTATTTATGTCTTGGTTGTCTTCTTAAATTTAGGAAAATTCTTTATTATGACTTCTACAAATGCTGTTTCCACCCCATAATCTCTCTTAGTTCTTGTTGGGCTTTGTAATTTCATATAAATTAGAATTTCTCACTTTGACTTCTACAAATAAATAACAAAAATATAATAATCCAGTATGAAATATGGTAAAGAATGTGAACAGGGGATTCACAAAATAGAAAACCTGAGTGATCTATAAAAATGGGAAAGGATGTTCAACATCATGAGTAATCCATGAAATGTTAATAAAAATAATATATTAATTTAATATTATACACATCAGCATGGCAAAAATTAAAAGGATTAAATTACAACAAATTGTGAAGGATATAGAACATAGAAACTCAGGCACTGGTGATGGATGTATAAGTTCCCACAAGTTAGAAGATGAACTTGGCAATGCATTGTAAAGAGGAAAATGCATTTATATTATAACCCCAAATTCCATTTCTGACTAGAGAAATTCACATATCTGCAAAGAAACTTAACAAGAATTTTAATTGCAACCTTGTTAGTATAAAGTAATAGTAAAATAATGGAAATTATCCAAATGTCCATCAATTAAAAAACTATTTGCATATATGCAATAAAATTAATGAATCATTCATTTAATTTGTTAAATATAACATCAGGCATGAATCTCATAATTATGCCTGCATTTAAAAAATTAAACTGTGGAAGAATTATATGGAATACAATGCCATTTAAAGATGTCACCTTTTTGAATGTTTTGTAACATCCAACCAGTTATTAGAATTGTCAGCACATGTTTACCTCTGGGAGGAGAAAATGGAAAATTTGATTGCTTTCTTGTTTTGTATGTGCAAATTATCAATAATTGATGTTTAAAACAAAGCCCCAGTTTGATGTCTGTTAATTAGTAGATTCTCAGAAGTTATGGTGGACATTAGTACTGAATATTCTAACAATTATTGATTTTATAATCAGAAAGGCATTACCTTTAATTAATGCAGCATGTTATCAAAATCATATAACTTGAGGCAAATGGCAAGCATAAGATTCTTCTTTACATATACAAAGTAAGTAATGATTTACTGAGTAAATGTGAGCATGTCTTGAATTTGGAACTCAAAGGTACGTCAATAGGAGCATCACTACTATGATAAACTCAATATTTCTTCACATAACCAAGCCAACAGCATAACCTCATTATTCCATGCCATCTTCAACTTCTATGACCCTGTCTTCCATTCCTCCATACTAAATCAGCCTGAACATCACAGCCTAGGCTTTATGTCAGCAGTGTTTGTTCAATTTCTCCAATCAATATTACAGAAATCTCATATTCTGATCCATAACATCCTGCATCAAACTCCTTCATTCAGTTATTCTTAGGATGGCTGCTCTTCAACCTCTAACATCAGTCCATTGACTATCTTATTTCCATATGTGTACCTGTGCGTTTTCACTTCCCATAAACTTCGGTATACAGCCATAATTTTAGAATTAATTTTTATTTTTATCAAAGTAAAATATGCACAAATTAACAATTTAAATGGTGGGAAAGCCCTTAAAACTGAAAACAATACTAGGTCACTCTTTCCCTCCTTACTTCTTAAAATATTGCACAAAGACAACCTCTTTCACAATTATTCTTTTCAGCTCTTCTGATTGTTTTCATAACTCTAGAAAAAAATGTTTCCACTGCTATGTAAACAGATTTTTCAATTTAATATGATCTCAATTGACTCCAAGATATGAAATCTGAGTTTAGTTCAATTATATTACTGCCCTCTATTTTGTTTCTATTTCACCATCACTTTATCTTTATATTGGCCTTAAATTCACATTAACTTGACTTTAATAACATATTTAATATCTGCTGTTCCACCAAGTTTCAACATTATGTCGTCTTTTTTCATTAGAGAAGTTGCGGGTTTACAGAACAATCATGCATAAAATTCAGGGTTCCCATATACAACCCTATTTTTAGCACCTTGCATTAGTTTGGTATATTTGCTATAGTTGATGGAAACATATTTCTATAATTGTATTATTAACTGTAGTCCATGGATTAATTTAGGGTTCACTCTTCATGTAGTGCAGTTCCATGGATTTTATTTTTAATTTTTTATTAAGTTATCATATGTATAACCTAGCATCTCCCCCTTTAACCACACTCAATGCTGTTAATTACATTCACAATTTTGGCAATGGAGGTTGGTGATTTTAGTTCAACGTTATTTCTTGGCTAAAAATAGTTTAGGATGAGGATATTAGTATCTCTACTCTCTTAACAACCATATTCTACTTTCTATAGGCTATATTTTTATATTTAAATACTTTTTTATCTGCTAGTTACAAACACTTAGATTCTGAGCTGCAACTTTAAAAAAAGATAACTATGTTTTACCCATTGTTTGTTTCTAAAAGGTGAAATGGATAAAGAATAGTTACATTGTTATAACTGACAAATGTTGGATAATGGTTGCTCAGTTGACCTGCCAGGTTGATAATTTCTTTTCTAAGTGGACAGGGCTGGCCCTAGCACCAAGGTCAAAACTCACATTCCACGTGACTTGATGAAATCATGCCACATTTACTTCGAACTATAATGTTTTTAGTTAATAGTCCTAAATGTAGTCTCTAATTGTCTTTATATTTTAAGATTTTTAACTTTATTTAAAAAAATTATTTCCTTTATTCTAGCCTCAAGAGATTCTAATTGAAAAGTTTTAATACTGGTGCCTCTCTTCCTGAGTAGTTAATGTTCCTAATAAAATTTATTTCTTTGAATTATTTAAAATTATATACCTGTTCAACTAAATTACTTAGGCCTGATATGAGTCCTTGCATATTTGAAGAAACATTTAATTTGCCCTTCTACTTAATAGTTTGACTGCATTTAGAATTGTAGGATAAAAGTGATTTTCAGAATTCAGAATGTTAAAAGTAGTATTTTTGTGTCTTCTTGTATTCTGTGTTACAAATAAAATGTCTGATATCACTTTTGTTCTTTTATTGTACAGAATGCTTTGTTTGCTTGGTTAGTTGGTTGGTTGGTTGGTTTTGCTTTTCTAGTAAGCTTTTAGAGCCATCCACCCTCTCTACACTCAATATTCCCCCAAATAACTAGAATATCTCTTGGTTTCTGAATTTTAAATTCATTATATTGCTGAGCTATTAAAATCTGAATGCATATGTCTTTGTGTTCTGGAAGATTATTATCCATTATTACATTGATAAATGCCCCTCTCCATTTTTTTCAATTCTCTCTCTGTGATTCCATTATCTTTTATAATGAAGCTTCTGTATTGTTATCCAGGTCTCTTTTCTTTTATCCTTTGTATTGCTTTTTTTCTTTTATTTTGGATATGCTTTAGGAGAGTTTTCCTTAACTTAATTTTCCATTTCTTCAATTGAATTGTAATTTAATTTTTCCTTTGAAAGCCTTATTTGTCAGATTTCTTTTGATCTGAGAATTCTGAACAGAATCATATATGTATTTTTTGTCTTACATGTCTCTGAGAACGTTAAAAAGAGGTTTGATAGGTGTTTCAAAATTCCATTCTGTTTCCTGAATTATGCCAGGATTATAGCTTCTATTTGTTTACATCAGTGTTTTGCTTTCATTTTGTTGTTTCTTCTCTAAGCCTGGCTATCATTTGATATTTATTAATACATAAGAAAC
The DNA here is from genome assembly GCA_004026745.1 of Myrmecophaga tridactyla. Lineage (NCBI taxonomy): Eukaryota > Metazoa > Chordata > Mammalia > Pilosa > Myrmecophagidae > Myrmecophaga > Myrmecophaga tridactyla. Next base: position 22,229 of record PVIY010019241.1, read on the forward strand.
TGAAAGTTTGGATAGGAGATGTGGGTTGATGCAGCTACTGATTTTTCACTAGATCTTTTCCTGATTGTGACTTTCATAGGCATCTTGGGATGGGGCTGAGCAGGAGGACTTAGATGTCTTCTTGATTCTGCTTTTGATTGCAAGGTCAGAGTGCTGGAGGCCAGCCTGGGACACTTAGAATGACAGAAGAGAAGGATATCACTTTGACATATAAGTATCCATAGCTTTTCATGAAATATTTGTTCTGTTATTATTATTTTAGATAAAATTTTCTAGCTTTTGCCTGGGGATAAATGCCCTCCTCTGATTGCCAGTGTGCTCACTGAAGGATCTGATTATAAAATTGTTCCTCATACAGATTATCGGTTGCTTCACTATCTGAATCTAAATTTATCCTTCTTCTCTTGTTACTAAGTGAGAATTGTGTCCTTCCTTCTCTTCCAAGTCAACTTCTCTATTTATGCAATCTTCCACATCTTTGTTTTTCAAGAATCTAATAATTTTCACATCTTTATTTTCCACATCTTCTTCTTTGTTGTTTAATTTCAGCTTCTAAGGATTTTATGTTCTCTCTTATCTTAACAAACCAACAACAAAAACAACAGATTTCTTCTCAAACCAATTTCCCCTCAAGCAATTATTTTCCATATAATTATTTGAATGCTACTCTTCTCAATAGCTTGCTTTTGCTCTTAGCTTGCTTTTTCCTTTATTTCCTCACTGAAATTCATACCTCAATGCTTTAGGTAGCTATTTGCTGACTGCTCCCAAATATATTTCCAACCTTGATTTCTCCAATGTGTTTATAATTAATTTATCTGTTAGCCTTCTCCATGACTACTTTAGGTATTTATTTATATTAATATGCATTTATTTTTATCCCTCTAGGTTTCCTCCCCTCTTCTGAGAAACTGCTCATATTTTCTACTGTGGCAATATTTAGAAGTGGATAGAGTACTTTCAAGTTCTTTATCTGTATATAATATTAAAATCTAGCTACAGTTTATTGTAAGGGATTTGGATAATGATTACATAAGGTCAGATTATTGAAGGGACTCACATAAAACTGTAAGAAAAGGAAAGTATGTGTACAAAAAAATTAAGTATATAGCACAATAGAAAAAAATAGGCAAATTTATGGGGCTTGAGCAAATTCCAGAAGCTGCTTCTCTGGGCCCATTTTTAGTCCAGTAAGATCTTATGGCCTCTATAGGTCATAAGATGGACTTCAGTCCCATAAGATGGACTTCTTTATGTCATTATATGTATAAAGTATTGTTTCAGAAGAACTCAGGGAATAGTTTTCAGAGGGATCTTTTAGTCTCAGTGGTCACCTAGCCAAAGCAAGCTGTGTAACCAGTTAAACCAGGTATAAGTTTTCAGTGTACATGTCCCTAAGTTAGGCAAACAAGCTGACCCTTGCTGCTGTAACAGGGGAGTTCTAAACTTTAAAGGACATTATAAATTACTAATTAACCCAATCCATTCTTGGCTAATGTCAACACAAGATTCCCAGACATTCTTCGAATGTGTAAGGAATTCTATTTTATACAGGTCCTGAAACAAACAGGCTAATTAAGTTCTCTCTCCCATCTCCAGAAATTTGTATTGGGAATAAAAATCAGTACTTACAAAAATAGGGATAATGTTATAACAATATATGGTTATAAAAAGGGAAATAGATTTTATAGAGGGAGGATGAAAAAAGGCACAAACAAGAAGAGGGAAGTACACATAGGAAATGGAGAGACAGATCTTTTTCACTACCTTCTCTAATGAGATCTTCTGTATATTCTGAGAATACGGATTTCCATTTTCATGGCCTTTTCAACATCTAAGCCCTCTGTTTGCTCAAAGAAATACTGAACAATTGTGGCCAAAGATATAACTAGAGCAGCCTGGAAATTGTCCCAATTATTCTATTTCTTCACTTTGGGGGATAATTTCCAAAGTTCTGAAGTTTATGTGACTCTGATCACAATATTTTTACTTGGAAACACCTTAAGAAACTTTTTATGGAATGTGTAAATTTTATACATTTGAACTAGTTGATGATTGCTCAATTTGATATCTAGAGGTTACATTTTGACTTATCAGATTACTTTAACTTATTGAGTTTTAGCTTTTTTAAAGTAGAAATAAGTATAAGGAAATATAAAATATATATAGAAGTTTTTTCTATGAGTGCTCCATGATTTATAGAATTGAAGAGGATAGCCATAGATCCTTCAACAGATAGAAGGCTTGCCCAATGTCATGACATTGTCCTACTTCCTAGTAGTTATATCACATAAAATATACAATATTTCAGAATTATTCAGTAATCAGTTGAGAATTCATAGACAATCATAGGAAGATTCAAAGACATTTCTCTTATTATGGACAATAAAAAACATCAAGTAAAATTTGAACAATTATAATACAAGTCAAGAAACAGAATTGAGACTGCATGTCATGAATGCAAATGACTTCTTAGAAAATTAGCTCTAATTACTATGTATCAAATAATTCAAATGAATCATCATTGTCATATAAGAAATTTATGGTTCTAGGTTTTTCCATTAATTTTTGTACTAAGAACATTATTGGTGAATTATTTGAAGTCATCTCTTTCTAAGAGAACCTTTCATTACATTTCAAAACACATTGGCAAACTCAAATGTAATTAGTAAGTGTTAGAAAAAGATCCCCCAAAAGACATTCATTAGGAATAGAATTAAGTTTATATGAAAAGGAACCAATTAAATGACTTAAAATTCACCATCTATCTTGAAGTATGCAGTAGAATGCAGTTTTTTACCTTTAGTGTTTTCTGCCTCATAGACACAATCTTTTTGAAAATTACTATTTTGAGTACTTCTTCATAATCTATATAATTTAACTGTTAATGTTTGCAAAAGTAAATGAAGCAAACCAAACTGCCCAAGAAGAGATATATTTAAAGTTTTGTGGATATATTTCACTGAATTTTAAAGAAAAATGAAAACATGAACAGATTTTCAGCTTGGCACAAAAGTAGAAAGCATGGATCTGTGTATCTGCCATTATTGAAAGTATCATGATATGTTGACATTCCTATTTAGAAATGTTTTTACAGAATGAAGTAAATTCATCACGGAGACATTTCCCTTTCTGAAATTGTCAGAATCAAGGTTGTTGGGGTGGGGGTTTAAAAATTGTATTATTCAAAGAATCATGGTAAAGTTTTTAATGACATATGAATTTCTCAAGACTAGAAGAGAAATAGACAAAAATTCTAATTTGAAACTAATAAATCAGTACTTAAATGGGCAGAAATGATACCTGTTTAGAATATTCACCTTGTTTCCATGCACTGAAATAAACTTAATTAGGACCAGCATGTATAATAATGCATTTTACTGGAAAGCTTTTTCTCACTTTACATTTACCATATAACACTGGCAGCACATGTCCTTCTGAGTTCTCAAATGTATGGACTGTAGATAAAATACTTTTAAGTATCAATAGGGAGATATGAAGAAAATTGAAGCAAATCTATAACGATTATTTTTTTAAAGTTTCCTGGTTGTATTAAAACTTTTGCATCTCAAAGGATGTTCTCATGAAAGTAAAACAACAACCTACACGATGGGAGAAAATATTTGGAAACCAAGTATTCAATAAGGGATAAATTTCCAGAATATTTAGAGATATCTTTAAATCAGCCAGCAAAAAGACAAACAACCCAATTAAACAAAGGGTAAAAGGTTTTAACAGACATTTCTCCAAAGAAGATAAACAAATGGTCAAAAGACATGAAAAAATGTTCAACATCATTAGCCATTAAGGAAATACAAATTAAAACTACAATAAAATGCCATTTCATACCCACTAGAATAGCTACTATTAAAAGAAAAAAAATGGAAAATTACAAGAATTGGAGAAGATGTGAAGAAATAGGAACACTCATCCATTACTAGAGGGAATGTAAAGTAGTGCTGCTGCTGTGGAGGACAAATTGGTGGTTCCTCAGAAAGTTAAGAATAGAATTACCATATAATCCAGAAATCTTAGATATATACCAAAAAGAATTAAAAGCAGAAACTTAAACATGTATTTGCACATCAATGGTGCAAATCAAGGTGGCATTAGTCACAATTGCCTAAAGATAGAAGCAGCCCAACTGTCCATCAACTGATGAATGGATAACAAAATATGGTCTATGTATACAATTGAATATTATTCAGCCATGAAAAAGAATGAAGTACTGATACATGCAAAACTATAAGTAAACCTTGAAGACATCATGTTGAGTGAAACAAGCCAGACACAAAAAGACAAATATTGCCTGATCTCATTGATCTGAAATAATTAGAAAAGCAAACTCATAGAGCCAGAATGTAGAATATAGGTTATCAGCGGATGAAGTAGAGGTAGGGAATAGGGAGTTGAGGTTTAAAATGTACAGAGTTTTTATTTGAGACAAGGAAAAGTTTTGCTAATAGGTGATTGTAATGGTAACATGACATTGTGAACATAATTTGCAGCACTAAAGTATATACATTTGGTTAAAAAGGGAAATGTTAGGTTGTATATATTATGTGAGAATTTTTTTTTAACAATCCATAGAACTGCACAACACAAACAATGTAACCTAAATTAAACCATGGATTATAACTAATAAAACAATTATAAATATATGCTTTGAATTTCGATTCAGATGGTGGCAATGGAAGTAAGCAAAGTGTTTTAATTTGGGGTAGTAAATTTCAGATATCCATTATATATCTAAGTGAAAATATCAAAGATGTAAGAGTTTAGAGCTCAAGAAAGAGGTTTTTGTTTTAGATATAAAGTTGGGAAGTAGGAGGAATAAATGATACTTAAAACCCTGGAACTGGGTTACCTGGAACCCAGGAACTTAAGTAGCGAGCATAGACAGGAAAGATTTAGATGCTAGCTAGAAAGAATTTGAAATGAGTATGAAAATAAAAGGTCAGTGATATCAAAGTGAAGTAAAGGAAGTCTTTCCTGGAGGAATGAGCTATCCTATGGGTGAAATACAGCTGACACACGCAGCATGATAATATCTGAGAATGGCCATTGTCTTACAAATGCATGAGCTACAGTTATCTGCAATAATTTATCCTCATATTGAAATTCCAGACATGCTAAAATTCTAATATCTACTTGCTTCAATAAAACTTCATCGAGAGAGGATAAAAGTGATTTGCATTAACAGAATTACAAAACTGCATTTTAATTGAGGAATATTTATGAGTAAATAGTGTCCTGTGTGATAAATCTGTTGTAAATATATTTTTGAGAGGTCTGTAAATAGATGTGCTTTCTATGATGATGAATACAATCATATATACTGTTTAAATTATTTTTAAATATTCATTATGGAATCAGCTTGAACATATAACGAGTATCTGTAAAAGGCAGTAAACCATAGCAAATTTTAAGTTCTACCAAATTTACATCATAAGGAAGTATAATAAATGAATAAGACAAATTTTTAAATGTTTCTGCATTCATCTTTTAAAGTCTGCATGGTAAAGAAACACACCAATGACTACTAAGGTGAAAGAATGTCTCCTCTGCACTGCAAAAGAAACTAAAAAATTATACCTTTCCGTTCAAGAAAATCACCAGTTTGACATAGTTCATAAAGGATTGCAGCAGCATGTTTTCTTTTCTTTTTTATCTTTTTTATGCTTCCTCAATCCGAATTGACGTTTGCGAAAATGAGGACCTAGCAAATATATAGAAGATGGTATTTATCACTCAAAATTTCTTTTAACAAAGGCAAAGGTCAATTCAATAGTTTTTTGTTTTGTTTTGTTTCTTTAATATTGGAATATATCTTAAGTCCTGGTAAGTCTACACTGTTAGGTAATAATATGACACGTATTATTTTTCTTGGACAACAATTTGGTGGAAGTTCTAAGCTTTTCATTCAAAATAAGAATGATTAATTGCTAGTGAGGGAAGAAACCCAATGCATTTAGGTGTTTATCTTAACCCCAGATCCTATTAACTATTCAGTGCCAGCAACCAGGTGTCAATTGTGCAACTGTTACTAATAATAATTAAAAGTCCAGAATTGCAAATGAATTTAAATAAATTATGTTACAGTCTATATTATTGGCAAATAATACAATAAAAATCTTATTTTCCATTGTTTGAGTGGAAAATAAATTTTTAAGGGCTCCTCTTCTTTACCACTTTCCAATTTCATATGCTTGTTTTTACTTTTTTCAACAAAATTTGGGTAAACCCATGGTAATCTTATACATTAGAATGTGTTACGATGGTACTGAAAAATAGTTGAGAACTTAGGTCAAAATCTACCACTTCTGCGGTATTATGGATATATTTTTACCAATTCTGTGTTAGTGTGGATTAGCTTTAATAAAGTTTCCTTTGTTGTTTTTATGCTTTAGCATATCTTTTTTCTTTGTCTTGTCCTTATTCACTTCCTTTTTCATTCATTCATTCATTCCTTTATTCCTCCATTCCTTTCTTCTTTTCCTTATACAAGAAAAAATATATAGAGAGAGAAAAGAGATATGCCCACAAAGCTAAAAAGTAAAGCTTTATAAACATATAATGATTGGAGCCTCAAATCCACATCTCCATCCTCCCATGATTAGCCAAATGGAGTCTCAGGGTCCTCACTTCAACCTAAATCATGACAGCTCCAGTTTCAAACTTGGAATCTCTGAGATTCTGCAAAGAGGAAATTCTCCACATACCCACCTTTCTTTTATTGATACTTATTTTTGTTCACCTTATGTGCAGCTTCTTCTGCTCTGTCACCCAGAAAGAAGATCCTATATGTTTTCTAAATTTCACCTTGAGTGAGCCCTTCTTCAATCTAGGTGTTATGTTTTTTTCTCATTTTTTCATATTTTTACAATTGATACAGAAAATCAGTTGCAAAAATATACGCAGATTTATGGAAGGAGGGCATAGAACCTTATAGTTCAGTTTCCCTTCTTGAAAGAATTAATGTCTTCAATCAATTAATGTTCATTAAAAATAAATGGTTTTCATGGAGGTCACCAAGATGACAGAGTCTATGCTCCACGTGGAGTATATGTCCCTACAGAAGTTTTAAACAACAAGCAAAATCTGGCTGAATCATTTTTCTCAGAGGTCCATAAAATGGTTAAAGCACTGCTAGGAAAACATCCTGGTGCCTTTCCTGGCCCTCCCTAGCTCAGGGTAGAGATGGTTTGCATTCCCAGTGTGAGTCCCTGGTCCTTGTTCTGGAAGGAGAAATGTAACCCTTGTGAACTTACTAAGGTGTATGTTTCTCTGAACCAATCTGTCTGGTAGCAGCCTAAAGGACTAAACCAGGACAGTCACCACAGCCTTGCCATCCCAGAACTTGACCTACATATAGAAGCAGCTCACAGAGTAGCTAAAATGCTGTAAGAAACTAATAAAATAGCAGCTGCCTCAGGCAAGAAAATATGACTAGTTTTAAACATTAAATATAACACATATGTTAGGAGGAAAATCTATTTCTAAGGGAAAGACAAGGGAAGAGCCTAAACTTTTACCTCACGCTGCTCTTTAGACTCACTGTTAGTCTAATTAAGTGCCGAAGGAGAGAGTTTGCACAAGCCAATTTACAAAGACTGGGAAAAGTGTTTACTTTCTCTCTTTCTTTTGTATTAGCTTCTCAAGGAAATCTCTGCCATAATGCTAAGCTGGATGCAAGCTTATGAAACAGACATCTCAGTCAATAAATTCCAAGATGTAACATTTAAAAATATCAAAGTGTCCAGGTTTAAATAAAAATATTACAAAATCTACAGAGAATCAGAAAATGATGGCTTATGTAAAGAATAAAGAATTAGAACCATCAATGAGGAAGAACAAATCTTAGGTATAGCAGACTAAGACTTTTTAAAAAGTGTCTTAAATTGTTTAAACAGCTAAAGAAAAAACCCAGACAAAAAAATAAGGAAATCAGGAAAATGAGAGATGAACAAAAAAGGAAATTTCAGTAAAGAGATGAATATCATAAAAAGGAACCAAACAGAGCTGAAGACCACAGTAAATGAAATTAAGAATCCCCTAGAGGGTTTAACAGCAAATTAGAGCCAGCAGAAAAATGAGTTAGCAAACTTGAAGCTAAAACAATTGAAATTATTCAGTCTGAGGAGCAGAGACAACATAATTAAGAAATATGAACAAAGACTAAGAGACCTGTTGGACACCATCAACTGTACCAAAATATATATTACAGGAGATGCAAGAAAAGAAAGAATGGAATGGGGCAGAAAAATATTTGAAGAAACAATGGTTGAAAACTTCCCAAATTTAACAAGAAAGCATGAATATATATACCTGTCTAAGAAACTCAAAGAATGCCAAAAAGGAACAATTCAAAGAGATTCATACCACAACAAATTATAATCAAAATGTCATATGCCAAAGATAAAGAATCCTGAGTGCTTGAAGAGAGAAGCAAAATGCTACGTACAAGGGAGGCAATAAGAGTACATGCTGACTTTTCATTAGAAGCCATGGAAGCCAAAAGGAATTGGGATGTCATATGAAAATAATTACCAAGCAAGAATTCTACATCTATCAAAATTGTCTTTCTTTTTTAAGGCATTCCCATATAAATAAAAGATTAGGTCATTTGTCAATAGATCAGCTTGATAAGAAACTCTAAAGGCAATTCTTCAACTTAAAGAGAAAGGACAGTAGACAATAGATCAAAATCAAATGAATAAATAAATAAAGATCCCCAGGAAAGGGAAATTCTTGAATAATTATAAATGCCAGAACTATCACATTTTTTCTTTGTAACTCAACTTTTTCTTCTTACTGCCTCGAAAATGCAAATATATGAAAGGTAATAATAAATCTACGACCTTGGACACACAATGAATAAATATGTAATTTGTAACAAGAACACTGTAAAGGTGGGGGGATAGAGGGGAATAAAAATACAGTTTGTGTATGCTATTGAAGTTAAGTTGGCATCAAATCAAATAATTTTGCAGATTTAGAAATGCTGAATTTAAGCAGCATGGTAATCACACACACAAAAAAATATTTTGAAAAATATCCACATAGGGAAATGAGAAAGAATTCTATAGTGTTCACTACAAAAGAACAACTAAATTAAAAAGTAGGCAGAATAGAATAATTGAAATAAAAATAGGCATAATGAAATGGATCATGAAATGGCAGAAGTAAATACTGCATTATCCATAATTATTTTGCACATTAAAATGGACTAAACTCTCCAGTCAAAAGGCAGAGATTGGCAAAATAGATTAAAAAGCATGATACCACTCCATGCTGTTTATAAGAGACTCATTTTACTTCAAAAACACAAGTTAGTTGAAAGTACAAGAATGGAAAAAAATATTCCTTGTAAAGAGGCAAAAAGAGAACAGAAGTTATTATGCAAATATCAGACAGAATTACATTTACAATAGCAACTAAAAGAATCCAATACTTAACATTTAATTTAACCAAGTATATAAAGCAATTGGAAAACTACAAATGATTACTGAAACCTATTGAAGATGTTCATATGCAAAGATATCCTGTGCTCACATAGAGTGGAAGACTTAATATTGTTAGGTTGTTAGGACTACCCAAAGTGATTTACAGATTCAATACAATCCCAATCAAAGCTTCAACACTATTCTTTGCAGAAATGGCAAAGTTTATCATCAAATTCAACAAAAGAGCAATGAGCCCCAAATACGCAAAGCAATTCTGAAAAAGTAGGACAAAGTTGGAGGACTCACAAGTCCCTATTTAAAAACTTAAAACAAAGTGGCAATAATCAAAAGAGTGTGGTACAGGCACAAGAACAGAGAAATATGCCAAGGGAATGGAATGGAGAATTTATAAATAAGCCCACATATTTATGACCAGTTGATTTTTGACAAGGATGCCAAGTTCACTAAATGGACTTCAACAATTGATGCTGAAGAAAATTGGTTATCCAAATGCAAAATAATAAAAATGGACCCCTACCACATAACACACACAAAAATTAACTCATAATGGATCAACAACATAAATGTGAGCTAAAACTATTAGAAGAAAACATAAAAAATATTTTTGAGACTTTGTATTAGGCAAGAGATTCTTATACTTTACACCAAAGGCTCAAGCAATACAAGAAAATATGGATAAATTGGACTGTCATCGAAAACTAAAATTTTGGAGCATCAAAGGGCATTATCAAGAAAGTTAAAAGGCAATCTACAGAATGGGAGAAAACATTTGGAAACCATATATCTAACAGAACATATAATGAGCTCACACAACTCAATGGTCAAAGATTAACCAACCAACTAAAAAATGGGTAAAGGACTGGGGTAGATATTTCTCCAAAGAAGATACACAAATGACCAAAATCACATGAAAAGGTGCTCAACTCATTAACCATTAGGGAAATTCAAATCAAAACCATGAGAGATCACCCCATAGCTATTGTTTTTAAAATGGAAATGGCTATTATTTTAAAAATGGAAAGTAGCAAATCCTGTAAGGATACAAAGAAATAGGAACCTTCATACTTTCTTGGTAGAGATGTAAAATGGTGCAGGCACTGTTGAAAATAGTTTCGCCATTCCTCAAAAAATTAAATATAGAAATACCATGTGACCTAACATACCCTCTTTGAGGTATATTCCCAAAATAACTGAAAGCATAAATTGAAACAGATATTTGTATACCAAAGACCTAGCAGCATTGTGCACTTTAGTCTAAAGATGGAAGCAACCCTGGTGTCAATCAACAGTTCAATGGATATACAAATGTATTATATACACCTAATGAAATATTATTCAGCCACAAAAAGGAATTAAGTTTTGCTACATGCTACAGCATGGTTGAAGTTTAAAAATATTTATTAATTTTGAGTGAAGTAAGCCAGACACAAAGGAACAGATATTCTATGATTCCACTTACATGAAATAACTAGAATACACAAATTCCTAGATTCACACAATAGACTTCAGTTTATCAGGAGTGGGGCAAGGGGCAATGGGAAGTTAATACAAAATGGATGCAAGGATTCTGTTTAGAGTGATGGAAAAATTTTGGTAAGTGATGCTGATGATAGTACATAATTACATCCTGAATGTAATTAATGCCACTGAATTTTATGATTGGCCATGTATAAATTAGGAAATATTAGGTTGTATATATGTTACTACAATTTTCAACAAAGAGAGAGGCAGACTAAACATACAATGGCAATTAAATGCAACACATTAACCTGGTGGATCTATGAGAATAAAATACCCAAAATGACATTATTCTAACAATTGAAAATAATTGGAATGCTCAATGTCAATGCTAAATTTCCTAAACTTGATAACTGTACTTAATGTTGTTATATGAATGAATATACCTGTTCTTAGGAACTAAATATGGAAATATTGAGTGTTAAGGTAGTATAACATATGCAGCTTTCTCTCAAATATTTAGATAGATACATAGATAGGTGGATAGATACATAGAGACATAGAAGGAATGATGCAACAAATGTGATAAAACGTTAAAAATTGGTAAATCTGGATATCTGATCAGATGGTATATTGAAGTACTTTCTATCATTTTTGTATTATTTTTGCAACTTAACATCAAGTTTTAAATTATTTTAAAATTAACAGTTTAAAAGATAAAATAAATAAATGGTCTATTGACTTAGTTCTCTTGGCTAAGAATCAAATACATGATCCAAATCTAGTCTTCACATCATCATAATTTCCTCCTAATTATGTTTGTGACATATTTATTTAATTCAATAAAGCTAAAGATGTTAAAAATGAGGAGTTTGGGAAAATAAAATTTTCACTCAAGCTATATTCCTAACACTCCCACACAAATCCTTCCACAAGCCCTCCTTATTTCTTCACAGTTTATTTCAAAATCAAATGGGGGGTGGTGCAATGGTCACTCAATAGCAGAATTCTTACCTGCCATGCAAGAGACCTGGGTTTGAGTCATGATGCCTGCCCATGTTTAAAAAAACAAAAAACATCTCCTGAATTTCTCTTCCTAAGGAGCGACCACCTCCAAATTCTCACTTGCTCCTTTAAAAAGAAAATAAAGGTCATTAGGCAGAAAATTCTTTAACATATTGTCTCTCTTCCCGTGAACATATCTGCCTCTGTTTTACCCTTGCTTATTCCTTCCAACTAAAGCTCACTTATCTATTTAAAATATGGCTCCTGTTCCCTCTCTTTGTTTCTTGGGACCATGAGCTTTTACCTTTCTCTTTCCTCTATTCTCTCTTCGTCCTGCTTCAGTCTATCTATCACCATTTCAGTTCTACTGGGACTGCCCTGGCTTAGGTCAAAAATAATCTTTGTTGAAATATAGAATAGATTTTTTAAGGGCCATCATTTTTCAATTTTTGCATTATTTGACACTGATGACCACTCCCCATTTTGTTGGAACTCTCTTCTCTCCTTTATTTAGTTATGGGATTCCAATCTCTTCTTTTTCACCATTTTGACTTCTCTTTGTCAACCAAATTTCTAAGCTACTCTTCTAGGCTTATCAAATGTTGGTCTTATCTAGGTTTCCTCCACGGATTCATATTTTCTTTCACGTCATACATTCTCTGGGTGATGCTATACACTTCCTGACTTTAATTACCATGTTAATTATTCCTAAACCATATATGCATTGCCAGGTAATAACTATACTCTGTATACTAACACTTATGTACATCATATCCTCAATGTATCTGCCTGAATGACCATCAAGCACCTCAAACTCAGAACAGTCCAAACCAAATGCACTATCTGTTCTTAATTACATATTGCATTTTCTTGTTATCTGTACAAATGCCACCAAGATCAGTGCTGTTGCACCAAATGGGAGTCAAGATGAACGCTGTCTGTTCCCTCACTCCCTCCGGTCTAATCATTCCCAAGAAGTGAATATCCTGGGCCCTTTCTAATCTCTGGACCCCACCTGTTCTTCATGTGCAGTGCCATGTTCCTCACCTCACTCTGGGAGGAATTCAAAAGGATTCTGATAGGTGTCACCAACCCCAGCCTCATGCACAGACAGACAGGGATACCTAAGACGTTAAATATGAATTTCCACTCTGGTTAAATTTATTTATAAGTTCTCTCAAGATTTTAGGATGAAAAAAATATATATTCTTGCAAAAATCATTACGGGATTTCTGCTTACCTTGTCAACCTTTCCTTTTGATCCTTGCCACTTAGAATCATAAGTCACAGCTCTATCAAAGTGTTTATTCGCCCCTGAATGCTCCGTGCTATGTTCCTCAGTACTTTGCACTCATCTACGAGTACCTAGAATACTGTAAACACTCTCCTCCACTCACTCACCATTCACTTGGCTCCTTTTTGACTCCTACAGTATCTGACTATAATATATACTCAATAAAGGAATAAAAGAATACCAAATAGGTCCTTCTATAACTTATTTTCCTATGCTCTTATTAACAGCTAATTTTTATATTAGAAATAACTTACTCTTATTTTGTCTATGTAAATATCTGATATAAATTATTGTCAGTGCCACATAAAAGCAGTACAAAATGAATAGGAATGTGGAACTATATCCTCATTTATTTAGTCAAAGTAGCAAGTCAAAAGAAATAACCCAGATGATCTGAAAGTGAATATTTTACATACTGTATTCAATTTATTGGCCTGAATCCTCATTTTTTTCAGGGATTAGAAGTCCTTATCATTTCTCCAGGTCTCATAAAAAATGAATTAATCTTTAAGAAGTTCATTTTAACTTTTTTTTTTCAAATTAAACCTTACAACTGTCATTAGTAGAAATCCAGTGAGGAGAGCCAGATTTACTTTATATATCATTAATAGGAAAGTTGGCATGAGAAAAGAAAACAAAAATAAAACCAAACAAACACACATAAAGAATCTCATATAACTGGTATGATTTTGAATCAGAAAACCACTGAGAAAATTCAGCAACCCCCAGAAACGTGTCATGGAACTCTGGCTTTTCCATAGTATTCATTTTATAACTGTAGTCAATCTTTTTTCGGCTACAAAATAGAAATCATTCTCAAAATACAGTGGACATGTTTTCACTAAATTTTAACACTATGCAATGCCAAAGTAGAGAAAAAAATCTTTAGAGAATCATTAAGAAATTCCACTTTGCTTTAGTGGAATTTATCTCTAAGATAATAGATTCAATTTTACATTATAGATAAGTGAAAGACCTGATTATGACTTAGGTCATATGCCGAGCCAACAAAAGAAACTTTTCTCTAAGTACTTTGCTAAAAACACTGGCCACCAATCAAATGTCATCTTTTCAACAGAGCTGAGGACCAACTCTCCACCCCCATGCTCCTAATTCTCCTTAACCTGTTCTGTTTTTCCCCATAGTCCATAAGCTATCAATCACCCAATAATTCTGCAATTTCTTGACATAACCTCAGAAGTTACTGCATCTAATATGTCTTCATTTTCGCACTTCGGAATATCATGGACATTTACCACATTAGAATCTAATTCATTTTCCTTTTCATTTCTCTTTTATTCTGAATTCTAAAAGTTCAATAGTAAAAGATTTTCAGGATAATATGTGGGACTCCTAAGAACCTTAAATTAAATGAATTTTTTACCCATGAAATTTGGATATATTTTAAATTCTCTTTCTTGTCTCAAAGGTATCTTTGATTTATTAATTTTAAAACTGTAGCTGAAGCAAGAAAAATTGCAATTACTGGAGAAGAACAGGATTTATAATTTGCTCTTCTGGATATGATGGACAGAAAATGAATCTATAAAAAGCTATAAAGGAAAACGCATAATAAAATTACCAACTTATTGATGCTTTTCAAGCTGTAATTACAAGCCTGAAAAAACATCAGTACTTGATAGATAGAATAACCCTGTTATTTATATATCAAGGTTTGTTTGACACTGAACAGAAACTGTGCTATTGATGGCCGTGCTTAGTTGGTAATAAATATGCCAACCATGTTCCATTTTTTAAAAGAAACAAAATATGCTTGTGTTTGTTGGTTGGTGCATCTTTTTCTGTAAATTTTCCATTTTATGCCTTGTAATTAAACTGAATTTGACGCACTCCTTTGAATTTGAAAAATTAACTCATCATAAGCCAGGTTGAAAATTATACAAATGAGACAAATATTTCCAAATATCCCCTCATGAAAGTATCATGAAAAATGAAGTACTGTATTGAAACACTTCATACAGTTGTAAGCAGTGATAAAATAAAGCTCATGGGGGTTAGGGGGTGCGAGGGTAGTTCAGTGATAGAATTCTTTTTTTCTTTTTTTACATGGGCAGGCACTGGGAATCGAACCCAGGTCCTCTGGCATGGCAGGCAAGCGTTCTTGCCTGCTGAGCCACCATGGCCCGCCTCAGTGGTAGTATTCTTACCTGTCATGTAGGAGACCCAGGTTCAATTCCTAGCCTGTGCACTCCCACCCCCACACTCCCCCAAAAAATCAACAAATGATGCTGCAGCAATGCAATACCCACATGGAAAAAGAATGAAATGTGACCCCCACCATACAGGATTCAGAAAAAATTTAAAAATAAAAATAAAGCTCATCAGTAAACTTGGAAAATACTTATTTCTCACATATGGAGTATAATAAAAATAAGAGATATTCTGTGTTACTATCTTTTACTGCTAATCCCAAATATTTAAAAATGCCCTTCCCAGCATATGACCAAATAGGGAAATGATCCTAAAATTAGTGTTCCATGCCTAAAATTCCTATCTTGTTATTTTTTGGTATAGAAATATATGTGTATGTCTATTTCTAAGATTATCATAGACCTTACTTTCCAGAAAATAAAATTGCTTGAGAATCCTGAAAATATAAAAAAATAAAACTGAAAGCATGGGTTACAGGGAATAACTAATTCACAACAGCATTATGAGTCTCTCTATAAATCTAACACCTATTAGCTTAGGTCTAAAGGATGTAACATCAACCCTTCCAGTATTAAAGTAACTATTTTTTCATATGAAAGAATTATGTTGTGGTGTCTCTCTTCCTCTCCCTCTTTTTCTCCCTCCCTTTGTCACAGACACACACAGAAGATGCACACCATGAGAAGAAAACAACATTATTGATTTTGAAACTCTCTCTTATATCAAGTTCCCATAAACTCAAGTCAGAATACAAAGAGAAATGCAAGGAGAAATTGAGAGCCAGCTTTTCACATAAAATATTTCCAACTTTTAGATGTCAAGGCGGCTTCCCTTTATGATCATGTGGGCCCTCAATTGGTAATCACAGGATATGTGCGGGTGGGGCCGTGAAGTGGGTTTTCTACTTCAGTTCATTAGATAAATCCCAAAACAGTGTGGTTTCTAACATCCTGCATTCTGGAAGCCCTCCCAGGGGAGCAACATGTATTCCCAGCTCAGATGTGGGAGATGGTATGTGGACACAGGGCTTTTGTAGAGATACATCAAGAAAGAAGGAAAATTAACAGGTGCCACTTAAGGACCCTGAGAAAACATTTCCAGGGGACATCCAACAGTAGTTATGAAAACTTTAGGTAAAGCAGGAGATCTAAAATAGAGGGTGGGCTTGTTGACGGAGAAGAAAAGTTTTGAATTTTCAGGCATGCCAAATCATAGGAGGCTCAAAATAACCAACTTTGAATATTCTGGTTGTATTTAGGCATAGGGTCACCATAACCACCTATTTTTATTTATGAATAAGTTTATAATAGTAATCCTAAAGCAATATTACTCTGGTTCTTCCTCTCTCCATTCTTGCAGTTACATGTGCAAACACATCACATATACAAAAGCATTTGTACTCACATTCTTTTCAGATATTTCTGGCCATTTAAAGCAGGCACCATATTTATGAAAACCAGAAGAATTCTCCTTAGTTGTCTACTAGCATTTGCCATTTTTTCCTTCTCTGTTCCTTACTATGATCAGGTTTCTGTTGCTAATCATGCAAGAGCTGGTTTGCTCTCTAGGTTTCTGCAATTTCAACCACTTGTCATTATTACACATGAAGATTCCAAAGTTAGAAGTTGTAGAAGCCTCTTATAGAAGGCCCTTTAGGATTGGCCCACTCCCAATACATCCTCTGAACTCATCTCTTATTCTTTTTCTCTTTCATGCCCAGCTAACCACACTGATCTCTTTGTAGATCCTCTGAAATGTCAGGCACACTCCTGCCTCTTGATATTTGCATTCCCTGTTTTCTTTCTGGAATGCTTTTCCATCAAGTAACCGCAGGTCTCATCTCACTTCTTTCAAGTATTTAATCTAAATTCTTTTCTAATGAGGCATTTCCCTGATTCCTCTGCTTCAAATAATCCCCCCACGATATTTTATATCATACAGCTCTGCTTTATACTGTCTCTTTAACATCTTTTATTGCCTTACAGATCTGATTTACCTGCCTGATGTATTATCTCTCCATAAGGGCAGGGTTTGTATGTTTTATTCTCTACTGCATGCCAGCACCTAGAACATTTTTTGCTCCATAGGAAACATCAACAATTACAGGTAAAAATAAATTTGAAAATAAATTGTCACCTTCATTAAAACACTTTGAATCTTTGATCTAAAATAATTTCAACCAATACGTATTGTCTGCTTACTTTGAGCCAACCACTAGCTAAATGTTCCCTCAATTAATCTGTACAAAAATCCTTATTTTACAGATTAGAGTGATCGAGAAATAGCTAAGAGTGAGTTGATTCACTGACCCCAAATACCTGTTTGTGTTTCATCTCCAGATAAATTACCCCTGAATATACCATGTTTATACATGCCTCTGCAATTTTGCCTGTTCTGTTACCAGTAAATGGACCATTAATCAATCACTATATTGAAAATGAATTCTTACTTATCTTTAAACCTTCAGCTCAGCAGCACCACCTAGAATTGTTCCTTGATACCTATGCATGTAGTTGCACCTGGGTTATTTGCCACTTCTCAGGATGTCTCTCAAACTCTGCCTTATCCCTTATTAAACTAAATTCTAATGACCTGTCTTATTGTCAGCTTCCTTTAGTGTATTGCAAGCTCCTTTAAATTGGTAAAATATCTTATTACTTTAGTATTTTCAGTGCTTAAGTTATCATTTTATAGCAGTACTCATTTTTGTGAATGTTAAATTAAAATAAGCTTAGAAAATTATTATACTCATTCCATAGCTCTCTATCTTGAGTCTATTGATCATAATATGATTGCCTTTCCATTCCTTTTTATTAATGAACTTGGCCTTCTAGATATTCACATATTTTATTCCATGGCCTTCTAGATATCCATGTTTTATTCCATTATTAGTGAAGAACCATTCGGTTGTATGCTAGGCTAAGAGAGCCATGTGTTTTACAACACAAGCTATTTTGTCTCCAAACCTTGCCATTATAACTGAACCTTAATCAAACAATCCATGTTGTATAGAGGCAGGCAGGTATGAAGTCCAAAGCAATTATTGAATGATATATATGCCAGCAATGCTCAATCACATTTCTGTTGTGAAACTGACTGAATTATCTAAAAGAATCTAATCCCAGGTACCGATGGGTTCTGCCTCCACCCTCATTGTATTCACGGGAGTTCTATTCACCAGATGCACGTGTCCTTAGGTAGAGAGATAAAGAGAGCAGCAAAGGTTTTAAAAAGTCACACTGTCAAATGCACTGCTATCTGAGAACACATTTTCATAGCTAATCATTCCAAATCCTTTCAAAATGGGACTGATTTAAAAAGCATTCATTGGAGAAGTGAGAACGTTTGGCCAACCGTTTAAGAAATCAGTGTGCCTGTTCTAGTTTGCTAGCTGCCGGAATGCAATATACCAGAAACAGAATGGCTTTCCAAAAGGGGAATTTAATAAGTTGCTAGTTTACAGTTCTAAGGCGAAGAAAATGTCCCAGTTAAAACAAGTCTATAGAAATGTCCAATCTAAGGCATCCAGAAAAAGATCCCTTGGTTCAAGAAGGCCGATGAAGTTCACAGTTTCTTTCTCAAGTAAGAAAGCACATGGTGAACACAGTCAGAGTTTCTCTGTCATCTGGAAAGGCACATGGTGAACGTGGTCAGGGCTCCTCTCTCATCTGGGAGGGCACATGGTGAACACGGCGTCATCTGCTAGCTTCTTCTCCTGGCTTCTTGTTTCATGAAGCTCCCTGGGAGGCATTTTCCTTCTTCATCTCCAAAGGTCGCTGGCTGGTGGACTCTGCTTCATGGTGCTACAGCATTCTCTGCTCTTTCTGAATCTCTTTCATTCTCCAAAATGTTTCCTCTTTTATAGGACTCCAGAAACTTATCAAGACCCACCCAAATGGGTGGAGACATGCTGCCACCTAATCCAGTCTAACAATCACTCTTGATTGAATCACATGTCCAGGGAGATGATCTAATTACAAATTCAAACATACAGTATTTTATAGGGATTATTCTGCCTTTACAAAATGGGATTATGATTAAAACATGGCTTTTCTAGGGGACATAGATCCTTTCAAACCAGCACAGTGCCTTTGCAAAATTTCAGATTGGAATAATGGGAAGAATCCAAATATGAAGCAATTATTGAAGTGCAGCCTCCTACTTTTCCACACAGAGTTAGGGCCACTCTTGTCCCAGGTCCAGTCCTGGACTTGCTGGGGACTCCTTGGCTTGGCCTCCTTCTGCATGTGAAATGAAAGTGTCTGATGGTGCCTGGGCAGGACCATCACCCTGACACACGCAATATCCATGAGTCTGATGGATGTGACCACATCTCGGTTGTACTCTCCCCTCTGGGTGGTGATCCTGCTGGGGCTGCACAAGGGAAGATGTTGACAGGCCTGGAGCACCAGTTTCATCTAAAAGCCATGTCTATCTCCAGGTCCCCAGGTTGAGTACCACCCCCAAGAGCTTTGTCTGCACTAAGTGCAGAGGGTAGAGCTCAGGGAATGGGAACTCTAAAGAAATGTGTCTTCTGCTCGAGCCTTTGACTTGAAAAAGAAAACATTTTTTGGTAGGAAATATTTCTCTGGCCCTCTCAGTGAAAACTGGACTTGGAACTATGTTTATATCAGTCAGTCTCAACACCTGTGGGCAGTGAGAAACCTTTAAGTGGTCTGGCTCAGGGTAGCAGCACTGGCTGTCTGCCAAATCCTGACCAGTGTCATTTTCTACTCTTACAACAACCGTGCAATACATGCGGGATGACCCCTACATCTGGCTATGTTCCAATATTGACTTGTGTATTGTGAAACTGTTTAAGAATTTTGTTTAATAAATATTCGGTGTTAGTTGGCCACACAGGTCAGTTTGGCTCTGTTGTCACAATCAGCCTTTTCCTGTGTAGCCTTTCTGTTCTAATGACATTAAGCTTCCTTGAGCTTCCTTCCTACAGTCTTGCTGATAGGACTGGGACATTGCCAGGGCAAATGATGGGCCTGGTGAGAAATCGAGCATTGTTTTAAGGAAATGAAATTCATATGGAATATAAATCCTTGACTTTCCATTTACAATCAAGGAAAATCAAACAGACTCAAAGTGGTTGTGTAATTTGAGGCTAAATTAAGCAACAATTATGATATTGCAGAAATTAGAATTAGAGTCTTTGAATCTTACAGAGAGATAAGCCAAGTTCCACCTATTTCTATTAATCAGTTCTCATTCTCCTACTTGAAGCCACTTTCTACTAGCATGTCAAATCTATATTCTCCTGTGATTTGATATCTTAATAAATCATAAATGTGCAAAATGAATCTCTCTGTGGTTATCTGAGATCATTTCTACTGTCAAAAGAATTAATTTGGAGATGCACTGTCCTTAGAACATAATAAAGCTATAAAGTAATCTAAGAATTCAATTATCTTATAGCATTGTATATAAAGTTAGATGAACTTCAGGATATTTAGAGAACTGAAGTAGCATTCTAGATTATGGGAACTGAATAAAAATGGAATTCATGTTTGATAAAAGTAGGCTTTCATAGAAATATAGTGGATATCCACAATAAGTACACAGGCCATATTTCAGAAGATTCTCATATACATTCCCTTCTGAGATATAACTTACTATATGGAGCATATGTACCAAAATTCTGACTCATAGCTATCTTGCCCATTGTTTCAAAGAGCCTGGATAAAATCTGAACATCCATAATTCTACACATATTTATTTCATCTTCCAAGATTAGTGAAAATATTAACACTCTCTGCTACTATTGTACAGCTCTTTTAGTGGGGATGAAGTCCTATAGGGACGAGTATCTGTAGAATGTAACCACGTAAGAGTGGATAGGATTCTTCCTGGTCTGCTGCCTCAGCAGACCTTGGACAATCCCTGGACATGGTAGGGACTCAGTTATGAACACATACTTCCTAATAATGATTAATATTATAACAATAAAGGCTATACACATTTGAAATCATAATGTTTACGATTATGCAAGATGTATACAAGACTCATGTTTATACAAGACATAGGTTAAAAAAAAAAAGAATTCTGAAGTTTTGCTAATAAATGTCTAGCCATTCCAAAGTCTTTACTTGGAATAACCATGTAGGGGAAATGTCAACTACACTTCCCTTAAAACGTGTAAAATAAAAACAAGCCTTCATTATGTAATTATGCTAATTATTCTTTGCAGTATGCTATCTTAATGTCCTAGTGACAGGTTAATGCATAAGAGTCATACAAAATTTCAGTGATTTCTTCACTCAAGTATACCTACAACTTAAGTAAATTGTGCTTCCACCCTGCACTCTACAGCCTACAGAGTGAGCATCATCCTTTCAATTAAATTCAGTTACTAGAATCCTGTAGATGATATAAAGAAACAACTTTAGTTTATTCTCTTCTCACCTCCTCTCCTGCACAACTATGAATCTACCAGGTTCTGAATAACGTTTACCAGTGGTACATATTAAGAAACTACATCCAAATTAGCCATTACATCTAAATTGTCATTATTTTCCATTTCAACTATGACATAGAAGTTGTAATACAATGAAATTACAAATATTCCTGATGGCATTATACTAATAATTGATATGAAGTAAGTAGTCACAACTTAATTGTGCATTATTACTGGTTGGTTAAATTTGACTGTCATTTGTCTCTTTAGCCTAACACTTAGTAATTGCCTTAAAGCTAGTTTCAGGAAGAAAACATCACCATGATATTTGCTAAAGGAGACTGACACACCCCATAATTGTTTTTATTTTCCCCAAACCTAGGAATTAGAAGGAAGCTGATGGAAAAGACTGATTAATGTTCTTAATCTCTTTGTTACGAATAGTGCTACCTCAAGTCATTCATGAAAGCTCCCAAAAAGGAAGGGTAGGGATTAAAAGGATAACATTTTAAAAATGAAAGTTACTCTTCCATTTTACCAAACATCTGTTTCACCTGGTCAGTTCCAAGATTATGATTTCCTTATAACCTTAACAGTAGTTTACTGAGAGATGAGCAAACAGATAATCCATAAGAAAAACCAAGGAGTAATTAAACTAAAATAATCAAATAATAAATACTTTCTAGAATACCATAGACAAATATGCAATTATATATTTTCTAAACTCACCAGTTTAAATTACGTTATCATTCCAATTCTACAATTCCCATGCCCTGGAAAGGGAATCATGGCTGAGCTATTCACAGTTATACTGAAAAACTAAAAGTCTATTTCATTTGTTAAAGACATTTTAATAAAGCTTTTTTAAAATGTTCTTTTAGATAAACTTTTCTAGAATATTTTTAAATTGTCAGAGAATTTGAGAAAATAGTACAGAGTTCCCATATATCCCATAACCAATTCCCCTTTTGTTAACATCTTAAATTCATACAGTACATTCATTACAACACAAAACAAATATCAATGCATTATTATTATTAAATAAAATTAATACTTTATTCAGATTCCCTTTACTTTACTAATGTCTTCAGGAAGGTTCTATGCATATTTTACAATGGCTAACCTTTTCTTACTGCCAGAGCTAAGAGGTAATATTTCTAGGATCTTCACTTTGATACCTGATGGAGTTCTTTGAGGGAAATTCCACAAATTTAAGGGACCCTCCTAAGACTGTAGTCCCCAGGAGTTTCTCGCTTACATGTTTGTTCATACTCAGCCACCAGCAGTTTATCAAAATTACCAATGAAGGGTTTATGGCTCCAGCAGTTTCTGTTCCACATAAACAGATCTCAGTTGCTTATTTCCCTAGGCGCACTTGTCTCTCCCAATTTCAAAGTGGAAATTTGTCCTGTAATCTCAGTTCTCCAACAGGTTCATGAGAAGTCACTGATGTTCAATTTTCCCAGCTTTTATTTTTGTCTGAAAGGGTAACAGTGTCCACCTCCAATCCCATTTATGTCAAAGATAAAATCATAAATCTCTCTGATTTTTAAAACATTCATATCTATACAACAGCAAATTGAAAACATTTTGTTCATTGAATGGTTCTAGAAGAATCTTTTTTTCTACATATTTATGGTTATTCAATAAAATATATAGCTATAATTTCTATAATTTAGGATCCATTTCTAGCATTTGTTTATCTCCTCATTTTAGGTCATGTTTATTATATTTTTGTATCATGGATTTTTTTAAATTAAATGCAATATATAGCAAGTTTTACTTTATAAGGTTTTTTTTTATTATTAATATTCTTGAGGTGTATTCTCAAACACAGTTAAGTTGCTTGGAAGTATTTCAATCTTTCAGAGGTTTGCTTTTAGGCTTTGTTAGGCAGAACAGCATTTCAGCTGGGTCTAATTTTACCTCACTACTGAGGCAACATCCTTCCGAGCGCTCTATTCAATGTTTTGTGAACTATGATTTTTTTCCTACTCTGACTTATGTTAACAGTATCTATCCCTGGGATGTGTGTATTTTGAAAATTTTTCCATGATTTTTTCTGGTATTTCCTTCCCTGCGTGTGCAGATCAGTTCTCACCTGATGATCATAGGAGCTGGGGAGAAAATTCTGTACATAGACAAACAGAACAGAAGAAAGGAAGCTTTCTCCTGGATCTGAAACAATTGCACATAAAATGCAATCTTAAAAATTGTACTGCATATTTAGGGCAAGAAACAGATGAAAAACACCTGAAATAATCTGAAGATTTAAGCACAGACTATTCTACAAATTCAGAACAAGTTGGCCCAAGAATCAGTAAGGAGCCTTAACACAAAGCCAATCAACAATAAAACCCTAGATAAGAGGGTTTCACTGATCTTCAGAGTTAATTCATCAAGATGATCAGATGCCCAGCCATCAGCAAAAAAATTACAAGCCTTACTAAGAAATAGGAAGAAATGACTCAGTCAAGAGAAACAAATTAAAAATTAAGAGGAGACACAGAATTTGGAGCAACTAATCAAAGAAGTTCAAATAAATCTCCTAAATAACTCAAGAAGAGAAAAGAAAATATGGAATAGAGTTTATGGATATTAAGAAGACAATGGGTAAAAATAAAGCATAATTTGAATGTTTAAAAAGAAACATAACAGAAATTATGGGGATGAAAGGTATAATAGTAGAGATTAAAATATGTTAGAGGCGAGCAATACCTTAATCCCAAAACCAGATAAAACCACTACAAACAAAAGAAAATTTCAGACTAATTTCTCATAAGAATATAGATGCCAAAATCCTCAACATAATACTTCCAAATCAAATCCAATAGTACATTAAAAGAATTGTATGCCATGATCAAGTGGGTTTTATCACAGGTATGCAAGGGTTGTTCAATATAACAAAATCAATTAATATAATACACCACTTTTAAAAAATGAAGGAAAAAGTCCATATGACCATCTCCATTGGTGCAGAAAAGGCATTTGACAAAATCCAGTATCCTTATTTTTGAATAGAATTTTTCATAGCACCTTCACTCACAACGGCCGAATAGTAGAAACAGCCCAGATGTCCACCCACGCTGATGAATGGATAAAGAAAATGTGGTATATTCATACAATGAAACATCATTCATTCATAACAATGAAGTCATGATACACACTTACAACACCAACAACCCCCCCAAACACCATGCCAAGCAAAGAAGCCAGACACAAAAGGGGGCACACAGCATGATGTCATCATGTAGTTCATATTACGTTCAGAATAAGCAAATCCATAAGGATAGGTTTCCAGGGGCTGGAGTAGGGGGCAATGGAAAATGTATGGAAGAGTCTTCAGAATCTTGTGCTCTGCAATATGTTTTTATATTTCACATGCCAAGCACAAGC
>PVIY010019242.1:0-46154 GCA_004026745.1 Myrmecophaga tridactyla
TTGAAAAACAGGAAGACCTCACAGGGTGTTGGTGCAAGTTAAATGAGATAATATAAGTTTAAAACATTCTACCAACTCTAAAGTACTATGCCAAATATTGTGAACAGGAATTATTTTTAGCATTGTATTTTTGTAAATAGTAGAATAGAAATTTGTTTCTTGTGTAGGGTTTCATTCCCTGGGCAGCTGTCAATCCAGAATTTTATTAGCTGAGATAAAATAGACCACTGTTACAATCAAGAATAAAATAATTACACGATTTTCCCTTCTCTTCAATTTAAATTGTCAGTGGCAAAGTGATGTGAGAAACTAAATAGTATCTGAAACTGCCCATAGGCTAAAGCCTTGTTTTGTAATTCATAGGGACTAAAGAGGGACAAATGCAGAAACATTGATGCCAGTTGTCGAGCACTTTAAGACTGTGCCATCATACCTGTATCTGGAAGCACACTGGATTTACACATCATCATTTTAAAATAAAGATAAATAAATACTATCATCAAGACAGAGAGAAGATTTTCTTTTTTAGAATTTTAACTTTTTTTTATTGTATAGTATAACATATATTCAAAGCAAAGAAATTAAAAAGCAATAGTTTTCAAAGCACTCTTCAAAAAGTGGTTGCAGGACAGATCCCAGAGTTTGTCATGGGCTACCATACGATCCTCTCATATTTTTCCTTCTAGCTGCTCCAGAATATAGGAGGCTAGAGGGCTTAAATATTTTTTTATCATCACAATCAACTGCTTTTCCTTCTTTTTTTTTGTGAAAAATAACATATATACAAAAAAGCTATAAATTTCAAAGCACAGCACCACAATTAGTTGTAGAACATATTTCAGAGTTTGATATGGGTTACAATTTCATAATTTTAGATTTTTACTTCTAGCTACTCTAAAATAGTGGAGACTAAAGCAGTTATCAACTTAATGATTCAGTGTTCACATTCATTTGTTAAATTCTATCTTCTCTGTATAACTCCACCATCATCTTTGATCTTTCCATACCTCAGAGAGAAGTTTAAGTTCTAGAATTCAGGGCACCTGGATCCTTCTAATCTGGCTTGGTAGAGTGTGGTCTGAGTTTCCAAGGGTCCTGAGAATAGCCCCTCAATCTCAGTCTCCAAAGGTGGACAGTCTCACAATCCACCTTCAAGTTAACTGTGTGCAAACAGTTGCCTTGTGAGCATAACTGTACACATGAAATTGCACTATAGAAAGCTCAGCAAGGTATAAACTTAGAGAAAAGGCAATTTTCAAAACATATTAAACATGTGGTTTGACAGCAAAGGACCAAGGTCTTTAAAAACAGCAACAACAACAACAACAAATTAAACTATTAAAATAAAGCCCTCACACAAATTATCAAGTTCTGGGAACCACATATTCAAATATTTCCCACCCCACCCCCAAGAAAAGCAAGCCCCACAAAATCACCCACCATTGAAAATCCTCAACACAAACATAACAAAACAAAACAAAATAAAACAAAACCGTCAACATTCTGTGTTGTGGTAAAAAAAAATTAATCTTTCTGAAAAAGGCTAGAGTAAAAAGGTGAACAGTAGTTCCTAGAGACAGCCTAGATCCAGTTCCAGTTCTAAAAATTCACTAGTTTGATTTGATGAGATCTGCCTGTCTTTTTTCACATCTTACAAAAAAAAAAAAAAAAAAAAAAACAGGGAAAGAACTTGTAACTTCTCTGAGTCAGGGAAGAACAAGAGAAATGAGGCCTTAATAAACTTTTACTTCGGGGATTAAGAAATTAATCCCTCTGCTGCTGCATGCTGTATGCCTGGTGTTTGCCTCTGGCATTGTTATATGACAGAAAGCTAGACACTCGTTCCAGTTTTTTTCTTTTTAATAACAAGTCTTTTGTTGTATTGAGTAATTCCAGAAGAAACTGTCTTTATTTTAATAGAAAATGTATCAGATCCACATACATGGACAGAAAAAAGACCCCAACCTATAAAGTATATGCAGCTGTAATACATTGATTTTCCCCAATCAAATTTGAAATAAAAGATTTGAATATCCAATGGTACAGTAATGCAAATATCTGCCTGTTGCAAGTATACGTTTTGATTAAATTGGCATACATCAAGTACAATTAGAGAGGTTATTTATAACGAAGAAATACATAATTCTGCATAATGGGGAGGACAATTAGAGATGATAGCTGCTAATTAACATTACTTCTTTTGCTCTGGGTATCTGGCATTTCCAGCATGATCTTTATTGTTGGAAATGGACACAACTAATTATAGAAGGCACAAAAGGGTTAATTATCAGTAGCATTTGTCATAACAAATTGTTTGACAAGCAAACGGTAACCCACCAGCCCTACCTTCACATTGGAGATTATAGGATCAAGTATTTTAGGTAAATCCTGACTCAGTCTCCTGGGAAGAAAGACATTTCTTCACATTTCTTTCAGAGCCAAGGCTCACCTCCCATCCAGTGTTCAGCATGAAAGGGAGAAATGCCCCTCCAGTATTTTTTTCAGGTGGAGTAGCATGTAGGGTGATGTCTATTCCCACCAAGCAGAAATGAATGGCACCATTTAGTTCAGCGACATGGCCCTCCTGTGCCAAGATGATCACTGTGCCTACTCTCTTGAATAGCTCAGGGCCAGAAGTGAAATGGAGAGAAAGAAGCATTGCAACTCCCAGCATGAAAAACTATAATGCCTTTCTTGCACTGTAAATTACTGTTTATTTTGCTAGCATGAGATAGATGAATATTTTTACATACAAAGGTGCTCAGCTAAAATCAGAATAAGTGATATTAATGTCCTATGGTCAGTATTATTGAACCTCCAAAGCAATAAGCTCTATGAGTTGATAAATATTACATCTGCAACATAGTTAACATTCCTTTACTGTCTCTAGCACTTATTACACATTGTAACCGCAATACATTATTCATATTTGGGGTGTCACCAAGTGATGGATTGCTGTAGAATAGTCTGTCCTTTAAATAAATCAACAAATAAAAATGCAAATGTTAACATTTTCAGCCACAACTTTTTCCATCTTGAATAGGGAATGAAAATTTCACATTATATTGACAGCCAGCAGAAAAAACAATTAACAGCCTAAGCTGTGAATGAGAAAGATGACTTTGCCATGTCTGGTTTATCACCTGCACATGAAATGATATGGGACTTTTCTAGGTGTTAGAGTTGTTGAGAGAACAATAGAAAACCTATTTCCCATCAGCACCTCTTCCACCCCCATCCTCTTGTGCAAATGTTGACAATCTTGGAACTTAAGAATGGTCAGGGGAAAGGTTTATACATTTGTTTCTTTGGTACTTTTTAAAGATTTGTTGGGATGAAGGACAGGCTTTTCTCTTGCATTAAGGGTTTGCAAGTAATGAAAAAGTAATCTATAAAAAATGATTTTTATACTCTTTAAAATGAAAATAATATATATAATCCTGACTCTGAAACCTGGAAAGCAAACACTATGCCTTCTCAGTAACTGATTTTCATGGTACTGATTTTTTTTCAAATTTGCACTTTATAAAATAGATTTATAATATGCTATTGCGCACCTCTAAGGATAAAATCTGGTATGCTATATATTGTTTTATTTAGCCAAATGCTCATTATTTTTAAAGTGTCTTAGAATCCATACTTAGCTGATGTATAGTATTAAGGGCTAACAGATAAAGAATCCTCTTTTTAAGGTCCATAAATATGCGTCATCACAGCAATTTTAATTTTGACCTGTAAAACTCTACAAAGTTGATATAGTGCATTCAGAAACTGTGCTGAGGATGTTCAACAAAACCCTTACCGGTAAAACATTTCATTCTTTTTCATGCTCCTCTCTAAAGTGAAATGCAACCATCAAAAACATATTAAAGTGGGATAAAGATCTCATTTTAAACTTCAACAATAGAAAAATTCACCGTTAAGACTGAAAATTCATATTGTCTCCCCTCTTTACCTCTAAATCCTCTGATAAATCTCCCCCAATATAAGGTAGGAAGGATCCTCTTTGAGCACAAGGGTTTATCCATAATGTTAGATATCCCAAAGAGGGAGCCCCATCAACATTCCAGAACAACACCTCACTGTGGACACTGGTAAAATGCCAACAATGGTAGCATTAAAAGTAAGAGAAAGAAGTAATGGAGAAAGAATGTGTTAAACTAGTTAAATTTTCTTTTGCTCGTGAGTTGCCTTGAAAATAGGGGGTTATCATTGTCAACTATTATAATATTTAAGATTATGGGCTTTGAAGTTTGAAATGCTGGCTCCACTTTTATTAGCTGTCTGACTTTAGGTAAGTCATTCAATCTCTCTGAGACTTAATTTCCTAATTTTAAACCTCAAAAGGTTGTGATAAGAATTAAATCAGATAATGTATACAAAGGGCTTGGCACAGCACTGGGCACAGAATAGATATCTAATAGATGGAAGCCATTATTATTATTCTCTATGATGGGGCCAATTCTCAAAAGTTCTTTAAGAATGCTCACCCTTACAGCTCCAAAATGAAAGGCACAACAATAAGAGCCATGATTAAAATGAATACAAGTCCTTAAGAATGCCTGGGGATGCTTTCTGTGGGACAGCATTTCTACAGGCATTCTGGGTTGGAATATAAGTCTTAAGAGGAGGAAAAGATGATGCCTCTCTCCCTTTCAAATACCCTAAATAAAAAAATACATCTTAGAGTACATATTTAAAATCATCAGACTAAGATGAACAATGTAGGCATTTTTAATTTGCAAAGCCAATGGACTTTGAATTAACTACAAATTAAGTCTTAAATTTGTATTCACCTGGTAAGATGCTATGAATTTAAGTGGCCTAAACCAATCATATCCCCAAGAAAACATAAACCAAGCCCTTTTTATATTGATGTTTATATTCCTAGCCTCAAATGCATAATATGGGTTACTAGATATGAGAAATTTTAAATAATGTATTTCTTTCCCTGATCCAAAAAGGGTAGATCAAATGATTTACTCCTCGAACGTCTCTGGTGTAACTAAATGTTCACAGATCTTTTACTGTAGTACAAGAGCCACTATAATTCTTAATATCAATTAATTTAATTAATTAAACTTATGATTTAAATATATAACCATTCTGTGATAAGTTGGGAAAGACCTGGTAAGCATATTTTCAGATGACAGAAAGGATTAGCTTTGCATTTCCATGGAAATCATTTGTCAATTACTATTATCACTTAAGCCCATGTATAAAGAAAAGGGTTCCATGACATTAAACCTGGCCAAATCTACATGCTTCAAAATAAGGTCCTCTCTCAAGCATGGACTACTAGAACCTGTCAAGATTTTCCCATTCCTTATTAAATAAACCTCAAAAAATGTTAAAACAAAGAATCCCTGAAGCTTACCGGGAGGTGTCATGTGGGAACGATGATGTGGCCATGGTTACAAGCTCCTTTTGGCTTCCTGTTGGCATAGGAGATGTGGATGTATCTTTTCTGACTTCTTTCATTATCCCTGAATGAACAATAAAGGAAATAATTTGGTCATTCCATAAAAGAAAATGGAAAAGTCAGAAACCCCATGCTTCAATGATAGGCTTTTTATTTTTTTTTTGGCTGCCAAAACAATGGCAGATAGAAAACTCAGTGAGTTGTTTTGGTTTTATAAAGATCAAAGATTCATAATGCCTAGTTTATAAAAAAGCAGAATTGTGCAATAACAGACAAACTAGAGATTTTGTTTTTCACCTGATGGCCTATCATATTCCGGCTGATTCGGTTTACTGTGAAAATGCCAAATAACTTAAATTGCTTCGTTTTGTTCCCCTTAATTTTCATAAGAAAAGATCTTTTTCTCTTTGACAAAATAGAAAATTCCAGCACTGTATACTTCCAAGCCCCCCCCCCCGATTAAACTGATCCCCCTTTGTGCTGGTTTGAAAGAATTTATGTACCCTAGAAAAGTCATGTCTTAATCCTAATCCAATCTTGTGGAGGCAGCCATCTCTTTTAAACCCTATTCGGTACTGCATGTTGGAAGCTTGATTAGATTATCTCAACAGAGATGTGACTCACCCAATTGTGGGTATAAACTTTTGAATAGAGGGAGATGTAAAGCCACCCATTCCAGGTGGGTCTTGATCTGTTTAATGGAAACCATTAAAAGAGGAAACATTTTGGAGAGAGCAGATCCATAAAATCTATGAGGCTGAGAGCCCAGGCAGCCAGAGACCTCTGGAGATGAAGAAGGAAAACACTCCTGGGGAGCTTCATGAAGCAGGAAGTCTACAGAGAAAGCTAGTAGACGTTGTCATGTTTGCCATGTGCCTTTCCAGTTGAGAGAGAAACCCTGAACTTCATTGGCCTTTCTTGAGTGAAGGTAACCTCTTATTGGTACCTTAATTTGGACATTTTTATAGACTTTCTTTAATTGGGACATTTTCATGGCCATAAAACTGTAAACTAGCAACTTATTAAACTCCCCTTTTTAAAAAGCTGTTCTGTTTCTGGTATATTGCATTCCGGTAGCTAGCAAACTAGACACCCTTAAAAAAACTTCAGTCTCTACAATGGGCAAAAGAAGAGATGTTCAATGAACCATTCATCGTAGGGCCATAGGAAAGCTTAATATTTATCTTCCCTAAATGGTGGATGATTTGGCCTTTGATCTTTTCTAACAAGCAATCTTTAGTTGATAAAAATTACTTCTCTCTTCTGGAGTGCTAAATAAAAGATGACATGAACAGAATGTTTTCTTATTTATTTATTTATTATCACTATTATTATTATGTGTTCCAAATAACACAAAATACTCCTTCTATTTTTTAATCTTACAAGAATGTAAGAATCTCATTGATAATTTTCTTCTGGTTTCTGGGAAACTGTTCCCCAGGCTGCTTAAAGAAGTTATTAGGGAAAATCCCCACTCTTGCTTTGAAAATTAGGCCTAGATAAGGCCAGAGTCTTATATCGTTAAAGATCAGCATTATGCAGAGTTTCTGTTTAGATCGATCATAAAGGTTTGGTGGTGAATGGTGGTGGTGGTGGCAGTGCAGCATTGTGGATGTGACTAACAGCACTGAATCATGTATGTGAATGTGGCTAGAAGTGGAAATTTTAGGTTATATGTATGTTACTAGAATAAAAATCTTTTAAAAATACATAGGACTTTGTACAACACAGTGAATTCTATTGCAAATGATGCACTATAGTTAGTGGTACAATTATAAAGGTGTTCTTTCATAAGTTGTAGCAGATGTGCCATACTAATGCAAGGTATTAATGTTAGGGAACTCTGTGTTTTGTGCATGATTTTTCTTTAGACCTACAACTTCTCTAATTTGAAAAAACAAAACAAAACAAAAAAAACAATCACTATCCTTGATATCCAAAAGGCATACTCTGATCTGGACCCACTGGGACCTCCCACCATGTCCCCTGCCCAATCTCCCTGCAAGGCCTCTGCTGATCTCCACCTTAACCACCATACCACAGCCTTTCCCCCAAGGGGTTACCCCCAGTGAGAGGCATTTCCTCTCCTGGACTGAAGACCCAGCTGCTTTCCGAGGGTTCACCAGTAGCCTACCTGTAGTATTTTATTACTGCCTAATTAGCTATCCCTTCTCTCTGCCCAAGATATTATTTAATATGTGTCCTCCTGTTTAGGCATATACTTCTGAAGTACAGCTCCCCCTTTGGAGTTCTGAGAGGTAGATTAGTTCCACATACTTTTTTTTTTTTTTTTTTTTTTTTGAGGAGCCTTGGATGAGGCTAGTGCCAGCATTGTTCTAAGCCTTTTACATGGTTTTTTTTTTTTTTGCATGAGCAGACACCGGGAATTGAACCCGGGTCTCAGGCATGACAGGCAAGAACTCTGCCACTGAGCTACTGTGGTCCACCCTGTATTTATTCTTTTTTTAACAGCTTAATTGAGATTTAATTTACATACTATAATTTTTACCCATTTCAAGTGTATAGTTTGATAAATAGTAGTAAATTTAAACAGCTACAAAATCCATGACCAGGATCCAGTTTTTTTTTTTAATTTATGCTATTTGTTTACTTTTTAACAGTCTAGTTTTAGAACATTTCCTCACCTCAGAAAGTTGCCTTGTACCCAGCTGCAATCAATCCCTGCTTCCTGTCTAGTTCTTCTGTTCCCATTCCTCTCCAGCTCTATGTTTATAGGTTTGGCTTTTCTAGAAATTAATTATTCTTATATTTATGAAAATCCTTTGTGATAAGTCCTATTATTTTTGTATCTAATTTACAGATAAGGAAAAGTAAACCATAGAGGATTTATGTTATCTGCCCAAGGTTATGCTAGTAAGTGATGGAGCCGAACCGTTATACTATACTGCCATAATAAATTATTTGAAAAGTCTGAGGATTTAGGGAGTGGGGAGGTCATATCAGGCTATAGGATTAGGGAAGATTTGAAGTAGGGGGTAGAATTTTGATAAGAAGGAATAAGGAGTATTGAATTTGATACAGAGAACCTTATATTAGCAGAAGCATTAAATTAAATTGCTATAGGCTAAATATTTAATTTATTCAGGAAATATTTATTGAGCATTACTATGTCCTTGTTCCTTGCTAATCATTTTATATGCATTATCTCATTAATCCTTACATCAGTCCTTGCATGATATTATTGTCCTTATTTTACAGATAAGGAAGCAGAAACTCAGAAAAGGCCTGGCAGTATGTCCAATACTACACAGGAGTAGTAAGAGCAGAGTTGGGTTTTAAATGAAATCAAGGTCAGTTTGACTCTGTATGGCAAACTCTTCATTATGTTAAATGGCTTCAAAAACAAAACCAAACAAAACCAAAATGAAAACCAAATTGGGCTTTGGATTGATAGCTTGTGGCAGAATTTATAACAGAGCAAAGCAGAGAGCAAAAAGAAAGACAGGTAAAGCAATTTATTACTAATAAAATTGTCTGGATAAAATTCTGGGTGATGAAAGTGGCAAAGATGAGAAGAAATGACTGAGGAGAATTTGTGATGCGCTGGCTGTAAGGGGAAAAGGATGAAGTGAGAGGGAAGGAGAAATGTTTACCAGTGGTAGGATATAAATATTTTGTCATCACAGAGGACTTGAACATTAGGCATATTTTTTTTTGTTTTAATGCTTCTGTAAAAAGTTTGACTGAGACAACTGACATTGATGGGACAATTTAAGGAAGTAATTCCTAACAGAGGATCCAGGGACTTTTATAAAATCCATGGATACGCTTTATTAGTGTGTGAACCCTCATAATTATAGGCGCACAGTATATTGTGTATATTTGTGTATACTGCATATGTTTACTTGAAGTTTTTTTCTGGGGAAAGGATCCATAGCTTTCATCAGGTTTTCAAAGATTATTGGGCCCCCAAAAGATTAAGATTGCTCTAAAGCATATGGCAAGTTTAACTGTTCATTTTTCTTAATTTTTAAAGCCCTATTCCTTATTAAGTTTCTGAAAAGCTACATATCAGCTTTTAATTATATTTGTTCCTTCTGTAAACTTTGATTTAATATTAAGCATATAAACAATTATATATAGTTATGCATCTATATAGAACAATTTTTTCCTACATACTAATACACATACACAGAAAGAAAATATATGCTTTTTAAAAATAAAAGTGCTGTTAAGAATATTAGCTATTAGGCTGCTAAAATTCTTATATAAATTTGTATGCTTATATATACAAATATATGTGTGAATCTTTATATAAATAAACATTTACATATTTTTTCATACACAAATGGAACTGAACATAATGATCATATCTTATTTATATATAGTTGTTCATCCATTGATCAGTATCTCATGACGAAATAATTTTTATCTTAGAGTTCAGAAACATTTCCTTGCCTTTTGTTTTGCTTTGCATTTTAAAAAATACTGAGCTATATTATACATTCAGTTTAGTTTAAAGAATGATTATAAAGAAAATACCGCAACAAACGTGATTTAGTTTTGCTGCTTTTGAACTTTATAAAAATAGAAATATTATATTGAGACTTACTTGTTTTGCTCAATTATTATGTCTGTGAAATTCATCTCTGTTGGTGAGCTATGTAGCTGCAGTTTGTTTCTTTCCTGTATAGTATTCCATCCATGAATTTATGAATTTTCATCCATTTTAATCGTAATGTCCATTTAGAGGGTTTCTGGTTTGGGGCTATGAATAATGTTGCTGTGGTCAAGGCTGCCAGTTATCCCCAAAAATGTATTTTTCCATTTTTGAATACAAAATTAGATTACATTTCCTAATCCCCTTTATAATTTATATGTGGTCATGTGACTGAGTGCCAGCCAATGGAAAAGTAATAGAAGTTATATGTGTCCCACAGGCCTCGCCTATACACAATTTGCTCATGTATTTTTCCATACCTTTCCTCTACTTGGCTGACCAATTATGGAAGGACCAATAAACAGATGCCTGAAAGAATCAGACAGTAAATATATTAGGCTTTGTGGGCCATATGGTTCCTGTTCCAACTATTCAGCTCTGCTATTGTAGCATGAAAACAGTCACAAGACAATATGTAAACAAAGGGGCATGGCTGTGTTTCAATAAAACTTTATTTGCAAAAATGGGCGGTAGGCTGAATTTGGGCTGTGGCCAAATTTGATGACTTCTGTGTAAAGGCAATGCCTGAGGAGATCTTGGAAAGCATATTAAGAAGGAACAGCATTATATGGAGCAGAGCTGCTGTTGACCTGAATTCCCACACTGGACCATTATAGGAGAAAGAAATAAATATGTTCTTTTAAGCCACTGACTGGGATACAGGGTTTTTTTTATCTTTATCTTTAATAAATAATGCCAAACTGTTTCCCAAAGTGGTATACTAATTTATACTCTGACCAGCAGACAAGTATTCCCACTGCTCTTTTCTAGTGAACATATATACTCTTGGATGTCTAATTTTTGCAAGTTTTTATTAATGAAATACTACTCAATGTCAGATAAGAACAGTGGAAGTCTTTGGAATTCCTACCTGGGACTGCTTCCTTTGTCTATCTCGTTTACTTGGCAAAGTAATACTACTAGGGTAGAGTAAGCAACTTCATTGCCAGAGGCAGCTCACTTGATATGGGGCACAAAGCAAATTATCAACACTCAGCAAGACTGCCAGTAACAGTAGTGATTTTGGTGGCAAATGAATAGAGAAGGTAAATCATTGGAGACTTTTTGCTAGAAAAGCTTATGTGTGGGTAATTGGGCAGTGAGCTTCTTTTTTAAGAATTAAAGAGCATGCTTCCTAAAGTTGAAGGGATAAAGCAAAAAAATAGAAAAATAATAACAATGTTTAATATTAATTGAGCTCTTACTATGTAAGAGCACTATTCTAAGGATTTTGAAGGTCTTAGTTGAAAAAAAAATCTCCCTTTTTTTTTTTCTCCAAATGGATGAACTAAATGAGGCTCAGAGAGTTAAAGTGTGTTCTATAAGGTCACATAGTAGGCAAGCTAGGGTTCAAATCTAGGCAGCTCGGCTCTAAGGACTACACATCTGACTACTACAATGCTTCTCATGATCTAGACAAAAAAGAGTGTATCTTACATCAAGTGGAATGAAGATATGATATGTAAATGAAAGTAAAGTATCGGAGGCAGATTATAGTGACTAATACTACTTAAGAATGAAAAGAAATTACTTGCTTAAAAAAGAGAATGGGTGGCATTTCTGCCAATCCTAAAGAACACCTAGGGCATTATATAAGATTCAACAAAGGTTCCATGCACTAGGGCAACTTTCCAGAAACCTACAACTTCCAAATGGGTCCCTGGACCAGGAAAGTCCTGAAATGCAGAAGGGCCAGTCTCTCCAGAATATCAACTAACTCCCTCCCTCTATCCCATGTTATCAACAGCCCCTTCCAACATGAACAAGTTAGAATGGCCATAGCCCAAATATCCCTAAAGAAGGGAGAAAGATCAAAGGTGATGGTGGAATTATACAGAGAAGGTAGGATTTAATAAATGAGTATGATTTTTGAATCATTATACTGATATATCTTTTAGTCTCCAGTATCTTAGGGCAACTAGAAGTAGAAACCTAAAGTTGTGGAGTTGTAACCCATACCAAACTCTGAAATCTGTTCTATAACTAATTGTTGTGAAGTGCTTTGAAATTTATTGCTTTTTTGTATATATATTATTTTTCACAAATAGAAAAAAAAAAGTAAAAAAATAAACACTGTTTCATAAAAAAAGAAAAAAAAGAGAGCGAATGGTCAGGAAGAGAGCAACTAATACAGACCATATGATGCAGCAAAAGTTTTAAGAGAATGATGAAGATAGGTGAGAACTTGCCTAGAGAGAGGTTACTGCCTGCTCCCCCACCAAAGAAGCTATAGTCCAAGAATATATCATATGTCAGTACATTCATTGATGTCACAAAGCTTTCATAAGGTACACCACAATTTTCTTGTTTATAAACTTGTCTCCCCTATCAGAGTGAGAGGGAGCTGTTAAAGGACAGGACAGGGACTAGCCCAAAACTTATTAACTAGCACATAGTAGATGCTCAATAAACATGTGTTGAATCAGATTAAAAAGTTCTTTTACTACTTGTAGTAATTGAATTAGTCTTGCAGAGAGGAAATAATTGGTTTGACAAGGTAATAGAGTTTGATCACCTGATGAAGTTACTTTCCTAAGAACAGAGACAATCTTTAAATCTTCAGGATGAATGCACTTCAGAGAACTGCAGCAAGGATAACCGTGCATCTCTTATTAAATCTGTCACGGATTTAAAGTTGAACAACAAGGAGAAAGACTAACATGTTCTGTCACAAAACAGGAGCAACAATAATAATAAAAGGAATATTAAAAATCCATTTTTTATGAAGAAATTTTAATAAGCCAAGCCCTTGATCTTGAGGCTTGTCCTTATAAAACTTATTTCTGCAGTGGCGAGGATAAGCTTATTTATAACTATGCTGAAGAGTCACCTCCAGAGAACCTCTTTTGTTGCTCAGATATAGCCTTTTCTCTAAGACAAACTCTGCAACTAAACTCACCACCCACTCCCCCTACATGGGACATGACTTCCAGGAGGGTAAGTCTTCCTGGCAAAGTGGGACATGATTCCCAGGGATAAGCCTGGCCCTGGCATCATGGGATTGAGAATGCCTTTTTTGACCAAAAGGGGGAAAGGACAAGAAACTAAGTTTCAGTGGCTGAGAGATTTCAAATAGAGCTAAGAGGTCATTCTGGTTATCACTCTTTCGCAAACTTCAGCCAGGTATTGCAAATTCCCATAGCATGCCAAGCCCTAATCAACAGCATTCCTGAAAATGCTAAAGAATATCCTGGGCTCTATCTAAGATTGTATAAAATTTTTACTTAGTAAGTTTATTTTTTTGGAAACTAAAGGCTCTGAAACCCAAAGGTACCAGTCTCTCCAAGAACATCAACCAGTTTCATTCCTCTACCACATAAGGTTGACACCCCTTTCTGGCATGAAGAAGTTAAAATGGTCATTGCCCAGATATACCTGAAGATTGGGAGAATGATCAGATGAGAAGAGGGAGGTTTAACTGAGAAATTAGGTTTTAACAAATGGTTATGGGCAGTGCAATGGTGGCTGAGTGGCAGAATTCTCACCTGCCATGCTGGAGACCTGGGTTTGATTCCCAAAGCCTGCCCATGACAAAAAAAAAAAAATGATTATGACTACTGACTCACTATATAGACTCATTTCTAGTGTATTAAAATAGCTAGAAGGAAATACTTGAAATTGTTGGACTGTAATCCAGTAGCCTTGATCCTTATAACTGTATAGTTATATGTAGATTATATAACTATATAGATTTTATCATGAGACTCTGTGATGGTATAAACTTGACATGTGCTTTATCCAGTGTATGGGTTGATGAGAAACAAAATAAAGACATGCATGAAAAAGTAATACTAACAATAATAGGTCAGAAATATGGGGAAATATCCCTATGTAAACTATGAGCAATAGTTAATAGTAGTACTTTAGTCATCTTTAATCAACTGTAACAAATGTAACTACTGTTAAAAAATAGAATTACAAAACAAGGATTTCCAATTGCAACAAAGTTTCCACACCAATGCAAGTGTTGGCAATTCTGTGGTGTATGGGTGTCCTATATTTATGTTTGATTGTTCTGTAAACCTATAACTTCTCCAATAAAAAATTAAACAAAACAAAACAACCAATGGTCAAGCTCTCAACCCAAGAAGCTAGGGAAAAAAAGCAAATGAAACTTAAGTTAGAACAAAGAAAATAACAAACCAAGAACAAAAATCAGAAAAAAAAGCAATAGAGAAAAATCAACAAAAGGCAAAAGCTATTTTGTAGTTTTAATTAGTAAAACTGGTAAATCCCTAGCAAAACTGATCAAGAGAGAAAACCGCAGTTTACCAGTATCAGGAATTAAAGAAGGAATTATCATTACAGATGTCAAGCCATTAAAAAAGGGAATATTATGAACAATTTAATGCCAATAAACCCAACAACTTAGATGAAATTAACAAATTCCTTGAAACACAAAAAAGTTATCAAACTGACAAAAGAAATAATAGAAAATCTGAATAGCCCCATATCTACTAAAGAAAATGAATTTGTAGTTAAAACTTTTGCACACAAAACAAACACAAAACAAGAAAATCCATACACACAAACCATCACCACCACCAGTAAAAACAAAAGTAACTACTGCAGGCCAGAAGTTTCAGCGGTGAATTATATCACAAATTTAAGAAAGAAATAATATGAATTTTATACAAACTCTTTTAGAAAACTGAGTGGAAGAAACACTTCTTGATTCATTTTTAAAATCTTGGTAAAATACACATAACATAATATTTACCATTATAACAACCAAAAAGTAAAAAATACAACGGCATGAAGTACATGCATAATGTTGTATAATCATCACCACTATCTACTTCCAGAACTTTTTCATCACCCCAAATGGAAACTCTGTGCCCCCAAAGCTGTCATGCTCCATTTGTCCCTTCCTGCAACCCCTGTCAAATACTAATCTGCTTTCTTTCTCTATAGATTTGCCTATTCTGGATATTTCATATAAGTGGAATCATATATCATGTGGCCTTTTGAGTCTGGCTTCTTTTGCTTAGCATAATGTTTCCAAGGTTCATCCATGATGCAGCAAGGATCAGTACTTCATTAGTTTATAATATATCTAATAATATTCAACTGTATTGTTATACCACATTTTGTTTATTTATTCATCAATTGATGGATATTGGGTTGTTTCCACCATTTGGCAATTGTGAATAGAGCTGCTATGAAAATTTAACAAGTTTTTTTTTTTTTTTAATTTGCATATGGGCAGGAGGCACCAGGGATTGAACTCCAGACCTCCAGCATGGCAGGTCGGAGCTCTGCCTGCTGAGCCACGGCAGCCGCCCTAAAATTTAACAAGTTTTTGTTTGAACACCTGTTTTCACTCCTTTTGGGTATATGCCTATGAGTGGAATTGTTGGGTCACATGATAATTCTATGTTTAACTTATGGAGGAACTGGAAAATTGTTTTCCACACTAGCTATATCATTTACATTCCCACCAGCAATGTATGATGGTTCCAATTTCTCGACATCTTTGCCAATACTTGTTATTATTATTTTTAAATATGCCCATCCTAGGAATATGGAGTGGCATCTCATTGTGGTTTTGATATGCATTTTCCTAATGACTAATGATACTGATCATCTTTTCATGTGTTTATCAGCTACTTGTATATATCTTT
The DNA here is from genome assembly GCA_004026745.1 of Myrmecophaga tridactyla. Lineage (NCBI taxonomy): Eukaryota > Metazoa > Chordata > Mammalia > Pilosa > Myrmecophagidae > Myrmecophaga > Myrmecophaga tridactyla. Next base: position 15,728 of record PVIY010019242.1, read on the forward strand.
AGAAGAGTCTCTATTTATGTCCTTTGCCTATTTTTCAATTGGGTTGTTTTTGTCTTTTTTTTTTTTTCTTTGTATGCTATATGATGGGGGCCACATTTGATTTTATTTCCATGTGAGTATCCCCTTATTGCAGCACCATTTTGTTGAACTTTGTTTGTTGGGTTTTTCATTTGTTTGTTTGCTTGTTTGGGAAGTGTATGACCTAGGAATTGAACCTGGGTCTTCTGCATGGCAGGTGAGAATTCTACCACTGAACTACCCTCATACTCACCCACCCCTGAATTATTTGTCTTTTTGTTGCTGAATTGCAAGAGTTCTTTATATATATCAGATACTACACCCTGATCATATAAATTATTTACAAATATTTTCTCCCATTTTGTGGGTTGTCTGTTCACTCTCCAGATAGTGTTACTTGATACATGATAACTTTTAATTTTGATGAAGTTCAATTTATGCTGTTTTCTTTTGTTGCTGATGCTTTTTGGTGTCAGATTTAAGAAACTGTTGTCAAATATAAGGTCATGAAGATTTGTTTTTGAAACTGTTGTGTACTTCAGAAAAGCCATGTTCTTTAATCCTCATTCAATATTACTGGGTGGAGTATTTTTATTGTTTGCATGGAAATATGACCCACCCAATTGTGGGTGGTACCTTTTGGTTAGATGGTTTCCATGAAGACATGTATCTACCCATTCAAGGAGGGGTTGCTTACTGGAGCCCTTTAACAGCCAGCAGAGCCCTCACAGTCAGGGACCTTTGGAGACACAGAAAGAAAATGCTCCCATGGAAGACGTTCAAAGAAGCCAGTAGAGAAAACTAGCAGACATTGCCATGTGCCTTCCCAACTGAGGGAGAAACCCTGAATGTCACTGGCTTTTTCTTTGGAGTTAAGGCATCTTTATCTGGATGTTTTAGTTTGGACATTTCTATGGCCTTAGGACTATAAACTTGCAGCTTAATAAATTCCCCCCTTTTTTTAAAACTTTTTTTTTGTTGATTAATATAACATATATACAAAGCAAAGAAAGAAAAAAGAAATATAAATTTCCTTTTTAAAAAATCATTCCATTTCTGGTATATATGCATTCCAGCAGATAAAACAAACTAAAGCAGTTTTCTTCTAAGAGTTTTATAGTTTTAGTTTTTATATTTGGGTCTGTTCTAGTTTGCTAGCTGCTGGAATGCAGTATACCAGAAACGGAATGGCTTTTAAATAGGGGAATTTAATCAGATGCTAGTTTACAGTTCCAAGGCCGAGAAAATGTCCCAATTAAAACAAGTCTATAGAAATGTCCAATCTAAGGCATCCAGGGAAAGATACCTTGGTTCAAGAAGGCCTATGAAGTTCAGGGTTTCTCTCTCAAGTGAGAAGTCACATGGCAAACACAGAGTTTCTCTCTCATATGGAAAGGCACATGGTGAACACAGTCAGGGTTCCTCTCTCATCTGGAAGGCACATGGTGAACATGGCATCATCTGCTAGCTTCTTCTCCTGGCTTCCTGTTTCATGAAGCTCCCTTGGAGGCATTTCCCTTCTTCATCTCCAAAGGTCGCTGGCTGGTGGACTTTGGTTTCTCATGGCTATGTTGTTCTGCTCTGCTCTCTCTGAATCTCCTTCATTTTCCAAAATGTTTTCCCTTTTATAGGATTCCAATAAACCAATCAAGACCCACCCAAATGGGTGAAGACACGTCATTACCAAATCCAGCTTAACAACCACTCTTGACTAAATCATATCATCCAAGGAGATGATCTAATTACAGTTTCAAACATACAGTGTTGAATAGGAATTATTCTACCTTTATGAAATGGGATTTTGATTAAAACATGGCTTTTCTAGGGGGCATACTTCCTATCAAACCAGCACATTCCAACCTCTGACTCTTAAAAAAGACATGTTTTCCCAAGTTTTGTCAAAACAAAAGACATATTTTACTCATGTATTCCCAAAATACATTAATTTCCTAACAATATCAGAAATCCTTAAACCATTTCAGTAGCAATACAAATGTAATACAAAGTTAGAAACAGTACAAACTCCTATCAAAGTTAGTTACAGGCATGGTCTGTTCTAAGGAAAAGTTCTCTGGCTCTGGACCTTTGAAAATTTATAACAAGTTATTTGCTGCCAACATATAAAGGAGGACCAGTCATGGGATACATATATGCATTTCCATAGGGAGGAAAGAACACAGGGGTCACCAGACCCACACAGTTTCGAAAACCCTCTCCATGGGCTTGGGTGGGTCTGCTCTCTTGGCCTGAGGCTTCTTAACTTCAGACCTCACCATCCATGGTTTTGCCTCTGAAGTTATTTTTCCTCCAATGTGTCCCTTCGTTGAACCCCCAAGTCCAGACTGGCAGTGGCTCTGTTTATACAGGTCCCACAGCACTCTCGTTAGCTTTCTATGCACTAGCCTTGGATCATGCCCATCAGACATAAGGAGTTTCCACATATCCTTCCTGGATAACTCCATGCCCAATCCTGGCTTTCTCTGAAATGGCTGACTGGTTTTACATCTGGTCAAATCCTCACATGGAGCACTATTCTCTGGGGTCTCCGTTTCTGGAGGCCCAGAATTCTCCAGGACATCAATTTCTGGTTTCTTTGTACCCAAGAGTTCAGTTCTCACTTATCTCTTTCCTGTCACATTTCACTAAAAGCTGTGAGGAGAAACCAGACTGCACTTTCCACATTTAATTTGGAGATCTCTTCTGCTAACTATCCAAGTTCATGGCTTTTAAAATTTGCCTTCTAGCCAAAGCCACTAGTCAATTTTGCCAGATTATCTGCCATTTAAAAACACGGCTTGCTTTCCTTCCAGTCTATAATAACACGTGCCTCATCTCTGTCTAAAGCCTGGTCAGAGGGATCTTTAGAGTCTGCATGTCTACCAACAGTCTCTTCAAAACATTCTAGGCCTTCTCTATCAAGCTTCTCACAACTTTTCCAGAATCTTCCCTTTATTCCTTTAAAAAGCTGCTCCAACATGTTTGGTATTTGCAAACCGCAGCAGCACCCCACTCCTGGTACCAAATCTGTTCTAGTTTGCTAGCTGCCGGGATGCAACACACCAGAGATGGAATTTTAATAAAAGGGGATTAATTTTGTCAGTTCTTTAGAGGAAAGGCAGCTAACTTTCAAATGAGGTTCTTACATAGGAAGGCACAGGATGGTCTCTGCTGGCCTTCTCTCCAGGCCTCTGGGTTCCAACAACTTTCCCTGGGGTGATTTCTTTCTGCATCTCCAAAGGCCTGGGCTGAGCTGCTTGTGCTAAGATGAGATATGCCGAGCTGCTTTGGCCGTGCTACATTGTGCTCTCTCATTTAAGCACCAGCGAATTAAGTCAAACATCATTCATCGCAGCAGGCATGCCTCCTAGCTGATTGCAGATGTAATCAGCAACAGATGAGGTTCACATACCATTGGCTCATGTCCACAGCAATAGAACTAGGTGCCTTCATTTGGCCAAGTTGACAACTGAATTTAACTACCACAAGATCTTTAATTCATTTCGACTTAATTTTAATATATTATGCGAGGGAAAGGTCCAACCTCATTATTTTACATCTACATATCCAGTTTTCATAGCACCACTTGTGGAAAAGACTACTTTCTCCACTGAAAGATGGAGAAAGAAGTATATTCTTATGCCAGTAAAAGCTGATTACTGTAGCTTTTTAGTATGTTTTGAAATAAGAAAGTGTGAGTCTTCTAATATTGCTCTTCTTCTTTTTCACGATTGATTTGGCTATTTGTTGCCCCTTGCAATTCCATAGGAATCTTTATGATCAGCTTACCCATTTCTTCTAAAAACGCTGTTGGGATTTTGATAGGGATTACATTAAACCTGTAGTTCATACTGGGGAATTTTGACATCTTAACATGTTGTCTTTGAATCCATGAACATGGGATGTCTTTCCATTTATTTTGGTCTTTAATTTCTTTCAGCAATGTTCTGTAGTTTTCATTGCAAAAGTCTTGCACTTCATTGTTTAAATTTATTCCTAGGTATTTTATATATTTGATGGAATTTTTTTCCTGTAATTTCCTTTTCAGTCTGTACATTGCTAGTGTATAAAAATACAATTGATTTTGTGCATTGATCTTGTATCTTTGTGCCAGTTTGAAATTTTTGAATACCCAAGAAAAGCCATGTTCTTTAATCCTCATTCAATACTGTTGGGTAGAACCTTTTTGATTAAGTTGTCATGGAGATGTGACCCACCCAATTGTGAGTGGTACCTTTTGATTAGGTGGCTTCCATGGAGATGTGTCTCCACCCATTCAAGTTGGGGTCACTTACTGGAGTCCTTTAAGAGGGAACCATTTTGGAAAAAGCTTCAGAGCCAACAGAGAGAACCAAGACAAGACCCAGATATTTGGAGATGTGGAAAGTAAATACCCCTGGGGAAGCTGTTTGAAACTAGAAGCCAAGATCCCAGAAGACACCAGCCACATACATTCCTAGTTGACAGAGGTGGTCTGGACCCATCAGTCTTTCTTGAGTCAAGGTAACTTTCCCTGGATGCCTTAATTTGGACATCTTTAGAACTGTAAACCTGAAACTTAATAAATTGCCTTTTTAAAATCTGTTCCAGCTATATGACACTGTAAACCACTGATTGTACACTTTGGATGATTACATGATATATGAATATATATATGGAAAAAACAAACAAAACCATGCTCAGCCTCTCCAAGAACATCAACTAGTTCCATCTCTCTATCCCATATTATTGAAACCTCTTCCAAATATCCCTAAAGATTGGGAAAAGGCTCAAAGGAGAAGGAGGAGTTATAATAGAGAAGATAAGATTTAGCAAATGAGTATGACTGCTGAATCATTACACTGATACTTCTTTTAGTCTCCAGTGTCTTGAAGCAACTAGAAGGAAAAACCTGAAGTTGTGGAACTGTAACCCAATGAAACTCAAATCTGGTCTTAACCACTTGTTACAATGTACTTTGAAATGTATTGCTTTTATGTGTATATGTTGTGTTTCATAATAAAAAATGTTTTAAAAAAATCTGTTCCATTTCTGGTATATCACATTCTGGCAGCTTTAAGCAAACCAAAATGGCTTTAAGTCTGCTGTCCATTATTGTGGCCACACTGACCTTGTCTATGGTGATTGTCACCACATGGCTTCTGCCAACTCTGGACCAATCATCCCTATTGTGTTTAAGAGTTCCAGCTCAGTGGCAGCAGTTCCCACAGTAATATCTGACCTACAGAGAAGGGTAACTACAGAGCTCTTCAGTGTTGCAGGAGCTGGTGTCATGAATTTATTTCTCAAGGGTCTGGTTTGAAAGATGTGTCCTCTGGACATTCTGTGGTATGTGAGCAAGTCTTCCATGATAAATACACTCTAACATTCCCATCTCTCTAAGCCTCTGGATCCCCTCATTTACATTATACCAGGGCAGTTCTGGCATTTTGACCTCAGGTAATTTTGGGCACCTTTTAAAATTTTTTTTAAATTTTATAATATAAAATACATACAAAGCAAAGAAAGCAATAGTTTTCAAAGCACTCTTCAACAAGTAGCTGCAGGACAGATCCCAGAATCTATCCTGGGCTACCATACCATCCTCTCAGATTTTTACTTCTAGCTGATCTAGAATATAGGAAGCTAGAAGGAATAAATATTTTTTTTATCATCACAATAGACTTTTTTTCTCTTTTTTTGTGAAAAATAACATATATACAAAAAGGCAATATGGCCCCCACTCCTGCCACATTACCTTCTCTTTACCAGACCAGAGCTATGGCCTCTTGGGGAGCTCCTTACAGTCAGTTGACTGAGGAAGAGAAAACTTGGGCCTGGCTTACAGATGGTTCTGCACAATATGCAGAGACCACCTGGAAATGGACAGCTGCAGGACTACAACCCCATTCTGGGATCTTCTTAAAGGACAGTGGTGAGGAGAAATCCTCCCAGTGGGTAGAACTTCGAGCAGTGCACCTGGTTGTTCATTTGCTGTTTCTCAAAAGGAGAGTTCTTCTCTTTAGCAGATGGTAAGGCTTTGCTCCAAAATCCTAAGGGTTTGCATTGTGATTCTCCTATACGGATCTGCCAGAGGCTCCAGAGAGCATCCCTATTTATCACTGACACTTCCAGCACCATTGGATCTGCTGGATCATATGGCCTAAGTGGTAGAGCAGCTTGCACAGCAGCCTGAATAAGAGTCTCCTCTTGTTCCAGTCATCATTCAAAACTAGCAACTTTTCTGGTCATTCAGTAAATGGGTGGATTAGTACACTCAGATGAGGGTGCAGGGATGTGATTCCCACCACATCCTCGTTCAACTCTCCTATTTGGCCTGTGCAAAAAACAGACGGGCTTGGAGGGTGATAATAGATTATCGTAAATTTAACCAGGTGGTCGCTCAAATTGCAGCTGCTGTTCCATATGTGGTATCATTGCTTGAGCCAATCAACACATTGCCTGGTGCCTAGTATGCATCTATTGATCTGAACAATAATATGTTGTCTCTAAAATCCAAAGAGGCCAACTAGGCATCGTGTCTCTATTTTTGGTCATAGGTGGGGCCAGCTGCAACACCTTATCCTTCACCTTAGAAGGGATATCTCGACATGGCCCACACCACTGGATACCTAGAAATTTCACTGAAGTGGAAGACCCCTGTATTTTTGTTGGATTTATCTCCCATCCCCTAATATGTAAATGCCTTACCAATAAGTCTAGAGTAGTTGCCACATCTTGCTCACTAGATTCAATCAGCATGATATCATCAATGTAACAGATCAGTGTGATGTCTTGTGGGAGGGAGAAACGATCAAGGTCCCTGCAGACTAGATTGTGACATAGGGTTGGAGAGTTGATATACCTCTGAGGCAGGACAGTGAAGGTATACTGCTGGTCTTGCCAGCTGACTGCAAACTGTTTCTGGTGGTCCTTACTGATAGTTATTGAGAAAAAAGCATTTGTGCATTTTTATACTGACTCATGGGCTGTTGCTAATGGTTTGCCTGGATGGTCAGGGACTTGGAAGGAGTATGATTGGAAAACTGGTGACAAAGAGGTCTGAGGAAGAGATATGTGGATGGATCTTTCTGAATGGGCAAAGAACTTGGAGATATTTGTGTCCCATGTAAATGCTTACCAGAGGGTGGCTTCAGAAGATGAACTTTTTAATAATCAAGTGGCTAAGATGACCTGTCCTATGGACACAAGTCATCTTCCCTCAGCCACTCCTCCCATTGCCCAAGTGGCTCATGAACAAAGTGGGCATGGTGGTAGGTATGGAGGTTATGCATGGGCTCAGCAACATGGTCTTCCACTCACCAAAGCTGGCCTGGCTATGGCCACTGCTGAGTGCCCAATTTGCCAGCAGCAGAGACCCACATTCAGTCCCCAGCATGGCACCATTCCCCAAAGTGATCAGCCTGCTACCTGGTTTGTTTTAACTGGAATGAACCCATACTCCAGATGTGGGGTTGCATTCCTTGCATGCAATGCTTCTGCAAAAACTACCATCCATGGACTTACAGAATGCCTTACCCACCATCATGATATTCCACACAGCATTGCTTGTGATCAAGGAACCCACTTCACAGCAAATGAAGTATGGGAATGGGCACATGATCATGGAATTCTCTTGTCTTACCACATTCACCATCATCCAGAGGCAGCTGGGTAACAGAATGGTGAAATGGCCTTTTGAACACCCAATTACAGTGCCAAATTAGGTAGCAATACCTTACTGGGCTGAAGCAATGTTATCCAGGAGGCTGTGTATGCTCTGAATCAGCATCCACTCTACGGTGCTATTTTTTCCACAGCCAGGATTCATGGTTCAGGAATCAAGGGGTGGAAAATGGAGTGGCACAACTCACTATCACCCCTGGTGATCCACTAGGAAAATTTTTGCCCCCTATCCCTGAAACCTTAAGCTCTGCTAGTCTACAGGTCTTAGTTCCAAAAGGAGGAGTGCACCTACTGGAAGACACAACAATGATACCATTGAACTGGAAGTTAAGACTGCCACCTGGCCACTTTGGGCTTCTCATGTTACTGAATCAACAGGCATGAAAGTTAGATTACTGTTCTGTCTGCAGTGATTGATCCTGACTATCAAGGGGAAATAGGACTGCAACTATACAATGGAAGTAAAGAAGAGTTTTCCTGGAATACAGGAGATCCTCTAGGTCATCTCTTAGTACTATCATGCCCTGTGGTTAAAGTCAGTGGAAAACCGCAATAACCCAATCCAGGCAGGACTACCAATGGCCCAGAAACTTCAGGTATGAAGGTCGGGTCATCCCATATGACAAGGAATCATGGCCAGCTTAAGTGATTTTTGAGGATAAAGGGAACATGGAATGGGTAGTAGAGGAAGATAGTGATAAATGTGAACTATGACCATGTGACCAGTTACAGAAGTGAGGGCTGTGGTTTTATAATATTTCCTTCCTGTTTTTTTTATGAGTATGCTTGCATTTGTACATAAACAAGTATTTTGTTTTCCTCTTTTCATATGATATAAGTTGTATTCATGATATAGTATTTAAGTTATAGGACATGAAGCTTAAGAGTGAATGTTACCTAAGGACTTGTACCCTATTCTGGAGAGATGTAATGTGTTTCCGGTTGTATGCAGGACATGTATGCAGGAGAAAACATGTCTGTTACTGCGTTCTATTGGGAAATTAAGCATGTTTCAAGGTGATATGTATAGCTGCCACGTTGACAAGGGGTGGACTGTGATGGTTAGGTTCTGGCGTCAACTTGGTGAACTGATTATGCCCAGTTGTCTGGTCAGGTAGGTGCCTGACTGTTCCTGCAAGGATATTTCTTGGCTGGTTGATAAACTGGAAGGCTGGTGTATTAACTCATCAGTCAGTTGACTACATCTGTGGTGCTACATCTGTGATCAACTAAAGTGTATCTCTCACAATGAGATAATTCAATCAGTTGAAGGCTTTAAAGAAAGAAGAGAGACTCTTTCACTCTTTCTTCAGTCAGTGAGACTCTCCGGTGGAATTCATCCAGACCCTTCATCGGAGCCATCAGCTTCAGTTTGCCCTGTAGATTTTGGGCTCTTCCATTCCCATGGTTGTGTGAGTCATCTTTATAAATCTAATATTTACATATCTCTCCTATTGGTTCTGTTTCTCTAGAGAACCCTGACTAACACAGATGCCTATATGTTTATAGCTGTTATATATTCTTGATGGACTGACCTTCTAAAAATATACACTCTGTCTATCTCTTGTAATAATTAAGATCTATGTTGCCTGATATTATTAGTATTGCCACCCCCACCTTTCTTCTGGTTACTATTTCTGTAGACTCAATTTTCCCACCCTTTTACTTTCAGTCTTTGTCTTTGAAATCTAAAGAGAGTCTCTTTGTAGCCAGCATAGAGAAAGATCCTGCTTTTTTATGCACACTTTCAATCTCTGCCTTACTTTTCCCTTCAATCTCTGATTTTACTTCTTCCATTTTGCTATTTGTTTTTGTGTTTCATACATTCTTTATTCCTCAGCTTCTCTATTATTGCCTTCTTTTGTGTTCAATTGATTTTTTTGTAGTATATAATTTTGATTCTCTTCTTTTCTTCTCATTTTTAAAGTTATATTCTTAGTGATTACTTTGAAGATTACAACTAACATCTTAAACTTGAAACAACTTAGAATTAATTCCAATTTAGCTTCAATGGCATAAAAAACTTTGCTCCTACTTATCCTTGTTCCCTATCTCTTTATTGTTATTGTCAGAAATGATGTCTTTATACATTGTGTACCCATTAATATAGACTTGAAACAATTGTTTTATCTACTTGAATTTTTACATCACATCGGAAAAAATAAGTTCAAATAAAAATTACAATAACACTAGCTTTTATTTTTATCTATTTAGTTACCATTACCCGTTTTCTTAATTTCTTCTTGGGGCTTCAAGTTACTTCCTAGGTCCCTTCATTTCAGCCATGAGGACTCCCTTCAGTATCTCTTCTAGGGTAGCTCCACTTGCAAAAAACTTCCCCAGACTTCATTTATCTGTCAGTCTTAATTTCTCCTTTATTCATGAAGGATAGTTTTGCTAGATATAAAGTACTTGCTATGAAACCTAAAGCATTGCTGGTAGAAGTATAAAATATGTATAATTAATTTTGCAAACTGTCAATTTCTATAATTTAAACATACATTCACCCTATGATTCAGCAATTGTATTTATAGGCATTTACCCAAGAAAAATGAAAATATATCCACATACATAAAAACATACACATAAAAAGACTTGGCTAAAGATGTTCAGATTCAAATGACCCCTAAGTGGAAACAACCCAAGTATGCATCAAAAGATGAATAGATAAACAAATTGTGGTAATCATTGAATAGAAGATTAGTGAGCAATAAAAATGAACATACTGATACATGCAACATGGATGAATCTTAAAGATGTTGGGTGAAAGATCTAGAGGCAAACGAATATTTCTTGCATGATTCTATTTTTATGAAGTTCAAAAAAAGATAAAACCAATCCATAGTGATAGAAATTAGCTTCTGGAGGGGTAATGGGGTTGGGGAATTGACTGGAAAGGAACACAAGGGAACTTTCAGGGATGATGGAAATGTACTATATTTTAATTGGAGTGGCAATTAATTGGTGTATACAATTGTCAAAGTTCATCAAACTGAACGCTTAAAATCTGTACAAATTAACCTCAATTATAATAAAAGGAAATGAAATCCACCCCTACAGTTTTCTTGACTCCCTATTCTATTGACCTCTCTTTAACATTACCAATCAATCATCACAAGAACTTTGAAGGACAAGCACATAGATTGCTTAATCACTAGATCATTTCAGGCAATGAGCTCAAAAAGTTTGAATAGGTCCTTATTTTGGGAAAATGAGGCAAGAACATAGAAATAAAATTCAGTATATTTACACATATATGTATTTATATGCATATATATAATTATTATATATTATATATAATATATATTATTATATATTATAATTATATATAATGTTATGTTAATTTATTCAACAAATATAATAAGCATCTACAACATGGTAAGCAATGTTCTAGGAGATGGGGATACACCATTGAGCTTATAGTCTAATGGGAGAAGTTACAAAATAAAAATAATAAATAAATAAATTGTATAGTATTTTGAAATCTTTCTACTATCAAAGATGGGAAAGGCAGAATATTGGTTCAGGTGACAATATTCTTTATATAGAAGTTTCAACTCTTATACTAGTCTCTAGCGTTTGAGTTCCCTTTTGAGTGAACTGGGCAGGAAAAATGTCTGGGTATGGACGTAGCCTTGTATCTTGCTTATCTTCTGTGCTGTGTTGATAAAGGTATCAACTTTAAACAAACCTTTTAGTTCAGACTTCTGGGAGTCAAAAATGGTTTCTGTATGCCTGATGTTCCAACTTGTACATATTTTTTAACCTTGTCACCTATATTAAACCACCTGGGGCCATAAAGAACACTCACATCATTGCAAGCACAAGCTCACTGAGAGAATCTAGGATCTCCAAAATTAATTATTCACTTCAGATGAGTTTACAAAAATCCTCTTCCATTAAAAGGGAAATGCGTTTGGGAATTATTTAGAGGGCTTCAACCACTGACTGCTGCTGTATAAGATTATATAACCTAAAAAAGCCCAAAAAACAAAATGAAGGGAACAGTCAATACAATTAGGTAAATCCAAGCTACTATAAGTCTTTAAAAATTCAATTTCTCTCAAAGATTTAAGGAGATTCAGAGATCCATGAAAGAGGAACAAACAGGAAGCAGTTCTAAATGAACTCGGAGCCTTGGAATGGTTTTACAGACTGACTTAGGATCAGGCATTGCCAAAGCCTGAGGTCTAACATTTCAGTTCTGGAACACGTTATGCCGGTCAGCATAACGGGAAAAATAATTCCTTTAGCTTCGAGGACACTTATGAAGGAGAATCTGGTGGTTGCTTAGGAATGGGAGGTTCTAGGCAAGCTGGGAGAGAATAAAAATACTTCTGCATAGGAAGGTAAAAGAGGAATGAAGACAGGATGTTTCAAGATTTATGCGTTTGTCTTAAAAGTTCTTGATCCAAGTTTAGATTTTATTATGTAATGTTTCCCTGTTCCACAGACCTCAGTAAAAGCAACTAAAATGTAACATTCCAATGATTGGTGAATAAAAAACAATTTTAAGTGTAATTCTGACAATATTGTACATATTTTTGCTATTACAAAGGTGTTTCTGAAATGAGTCAGGTGTTTTGTTTTTTACATATTTAGCTTCAGTAAGTGTGACAGACTGGTGAGGAGGAGAGGAGAGGGAAAGGAGTTAAGAGACTGGTAAAGATTAATTAAATGCCCTCTATGGTACTTAATGATTAAAGAACAACAAAAGAAACAGGATATAAAACAGATCAAAAATATATTTTTTTAAAAAGAGGGGAAACCAATTAAGGAGGCACTAAACCAAGCAGTACAACTTGGACAATTAGTGCTAGGTCATTGGCCTTAAGATAAACAGGATGTCCGAACCAACTGCAGGATACCTTGTAAAGTTTCTCTCTCACATTTGGTTGGGTGTCACAGCAAATGCCAATGCAATAATTTTGTCCTGTAGTATAATCTGTGTTACTAGCTGTGCAATGGGCAGAATGGCTGAAAGGAACAACTTTGTTCATTCAATTATAAGGTAGACTTCAACTTTGCTAATGGCTCCATACTATAATAAAAGAAGAGAAAAGCACAAGACAGCCTTTCTCACGAGTAGAAAAGAAAGTTAATAATTATTGTGAATATCCCAAAACCAGAATGCTTTTAAAATGGTGAAAAAGTTCTTATTTTCCACAGTAACACTACAAAACCCTATCACTCAAAAACAACAACAACAACAACAACAACAACAACAACAACACTAATGCGGGTGGCGGGGGGTGGGGGAACCATGAGTGTCCCAAAAAACTCTGCAGAATTGTAACAGCTTTCTCTTCATTGAATTGATTGGTATAGCAACATTATAAAATGACTATTAGAATTCTTTGTACACAACAGAAAGTACTGAAATGTCAGCAGACTATACCAAGAAGTAATGGGTTCTGAACTTCTGTTAGTCAAAAATGATTTTGTATCAAATTAGAAATTGATTTTTTTTGGAAACAAGCCCTTTCCAGGCTTCTGGCTTCTGTAGCTAGACCTGGGAGAGATTAATCTCCACCACAACAAGGGCTAGCCTGATGATATCTTTCCCAAAGTGCCTTTTCAATTGTTGCTTTCTAATGTTACTGTGGTCTTAACCAATAATGTAACTTATTTGTTCCTTTGCTATTACACTATATTTTTCTCATTTTGCCATTTTATTTTAGTGCTGACACTAAATACAAGTTTGTTGACAAGTTAACAGAAGACTATGTTAAGGATTGCAGGGTAGCCACCATACCAGTTTTGACCAGTTCTTCACTCTCCAAAGTGCAATTACTAAGAAAAGAGAAAGGCAAAGTTACAGTTTCCTATTTTTGAAGGAATACTAATAAAGTAAAGAAGATTCCAACTCTTATGGTACATCTCCTCAATTTTATTTTTATTTTTGTTAGTAAAGTCTAAAAAGAAGTTTCTAAATTTCCCTAAAGTATGGTGGTCTATAGAATTTTTGCCTTATGTCAAATCAAACAAAATATACTTTTGATTGTGTCTCCAATGGGATTTGAAACTATTATGTACCCCAGAAAAGCCATGTTTTAATCCTGATCCAATCTTGTTTAGACTGGGAAACTTTGACTGGATTCTTTCAATGGAGATGTGACACACCCAACTATGGTTTTGGCTGCTAATAAAGCTACAGAGGATGGCTAAGAAGGAAAATATCTGTTGAAATAAAGATGGAGATGTGACTCCACCCATTCAAGGTGGGTCTGGATTGGTTTACTGGAGTCCTTTGAAAGGGGAAACATTTTGGAGAAACCTTAGATACAGATGCCTGGAGAACAGTTGTTTCAGAGCTAACAGAGACACAGATGTTTGCAGATGCTTAGAGTGCCAACAAAGAGAGCAGATGCCTAGACATAGGTAGAGCCTAGCAGACATCACCATGTGCCTTTCCAGGATATGTTAAGCAAGCCAGAACCTGGAGAGAGCAAAAGGAAGCCAAGAGATGAAACCCAGCCCCAGAGAAGCCAAGTGAGGAACCCCCAGAGGAAAACAGAGGCTGAAAGCAATAGTATCCAGAAGGGACCAGCAGATGCCAGCCATACGCTTCCCAGCTAACAGAGGTGTTCAGGATGACATCAGCTTTTCTTTAGTGATGTAACCTCTTGTTGGTGCCTTAGTTTGGACATTTTCACAGCCTTAGAACTATAAACTCGCAGCTTTTTAAAAAGCTGTTCCATTTCTAGTATATTTCATTTAGGCACCTTTAACAAATCAATACATCTCCCTTCTGAAGTTGGACTAATTAGACATCACTCACATATTTGGGAGACGATTAAATAATTTCTAGATTAATCACAGTTTAAACCAAAACACACGGCAAGGCTAGCAGTAGATGAGGAAAGGCACAGAAAGGAACACCTGAAAGATCTTCTCACAAAGCATTGCTCATTTTCAAATAAATAAATATGGGAATAGTTAAAGAGGATCTGAAAAGTTGACTGCTTAACATCAGACATGGAAAGGGGAAAACTAGTGGAAAACAAGTAAATAAAAAAGAAATTAGCCTCGATGGTTATAAGCAGGAAAGAAAGATGCCTTGGAAAGAGATGCTGGAAGAATGGGGCTCACAGACATTTCTTGGTTCTTCACTTCCGGAATATCTCATCTCTACAATGAAGCTCAGACTTGCTCCAAGATATTCAAGTCCTTCCATTAAGAATGCTGGTAGAGATTAAGCCAAAAGGCACTCTGGAAATAACCAGGAAACTATTAAATATGACTGCTTCACTCAACATTTCAAACAGTTATCTATAATTATTTCTTTAAAGATATCTCTGACATTTAAAGAGGAATTACTACTGGAACATGAAAGATTGCTATGTGATGTATGCTCAAAACTTAGGAGGTTTTGTTTTAGCTACAATGTGGAGTTATCTATGACTTTTTCTCTCTTCTCCCCCATATTTCTAGTTAATTGAGGATTAACTGTTGATGTTAGATTTTACTTTCCCAGGAGAGAGATTTATGTTCAATTTCTTGTCTTCTTGTCCTCTGCTTGCAGAAAGAGGGACAAATTGTACATATTTTCTCATATCAGTATTTTAGGAGAAATGCAGATGCAATGCACTGGTCTAGTAGACGTGCTACCTTTGGCTTTGCAGGAACATCACAGTTTGTAACATATTTAACTCTTGCTGAGTGTAGTAGGAAATCATTTGGAGTTCATTGCTTAGGAATCACCAGCAATCACTTGCTGCTCAACAACTTCTCATTTTGCTACTATAGAATGCTAACCTTACCTCCTTGACACCTGAATGTCTCCTTCTTTTGACTTGTCCACAAGGCATCATCTTCTATATCCGACTGAAACACAACTGTTTTTTTCTCCCTGTTAGTATTCCGTCCACTGATAGCTGGCTCTTGGTACTTTTTGATGGATGATGATGATCCAGGAAGCCAGCCATCACATTTTGACTTTAATAAACTGAAAAGGACAAACATGAATAGCTATAGGGAGCACAGAAGTGGTACAGCTCACCCCGCAAAATTTAAATTCAGCATGAGCTAATACATGGCAATAGGAACTTTCTTTTCTTCTTATTTATTTTTTTGAGTTGCAATTTAAGTAATTTACTGAAGATCCATTTTATGTCCTGTTACAGCAATTCTAGAGAAGAAATGGCATTTATCATCAAAAAGCATATATTGGGGGATGAAAAAATAAGATTCAGACTCATGAAGCTGCTAATAAAGCTACAGAGGATGGCTAAGAAGGAAAATATCTGTTGAAATAAAGTATGGTAAAAATGACGGGCATTTCTAAAATATTTTCCAGGTACTAAAATGAACATTAGAGATTAATATATCACCAATTTGCCTTAAAATACATTTGTGTTTCAAATTTTCAATTGATATACTATTTATTATGTACTCAGACTATGTGAGGGGTAGTGCAATAGCGCATGTGGAAGAATTGAACTCTGTCCAAACATAATTTAATTAAAAGTCAACAATGCAAATATGGAAAATATAGAGTAAAAGGATTTTAATGAAAATAAACACATGTACATATATATGTATTTTTCTCACTCTATGTTTCTACCATTAGGATTCTGTCTCTTACAACATTTTATTTTGGGGGGGGGAGAAATGTTCTGAGTATTTGTATCGTTTACTATTTCATCAGCCTCTTTATTCTAATTTAAGTTGTCTACAGAATCATAATACTTTGGTTTCACCTTCCCCATGCTCATAAACAGTATGAAAATAAAAGTTAAGAAGAAGACTGGGAAACAAGGAAAGGCAGCTACTATAAAAGTAAAATTCTAAAAATTAAGAAGTTTAAACTCCTTAGAAGCAGAGATAAACTCCAAACAAGAATAAATTGACTAGAGTATTATTGGATCCATTACTAATCTCAGTTGGCCCATGACCAGGATGCAAATCACATAAACTCATCAGTATCACTCGGCTTTTGTTTGTGGTGATTAGAATTTTTAATAATATTTGCTCACATGGTAATTACTTAAAAAAACCAAGAGGTTAAATGGCTTTATGTACAGAATGATATGAAGAAAGAAAAACTATTAGCAATACGGTTTTAATGGGCACCGTATAAAATTTCATCAGAACCCAGGGATCAATCTCTCATGCAGACCCACCAGTAGATGTGTATCTCAGGTTACATAATGTCTATTAATGGGTCAGGAGAATATTGAGAATTAGAGTACCTATGAATGTAATATAAATGTGAGTCAGTCCAGAACTCCCAAACCCAGTCAAATCCAATCAATATATCTCTTGCTTATTCCTACCAAAAAAATTCATGTGACCCAGACTACTGGCTGGGTCACATGAAAAAAACAAACATGAATAGCTAAGGAGAACACAGAAGTGGATAAGCTACAGAGAACACAGAAGTGGATACACCTCACCCCCAAATTCATTCACTCTCACCACAGCTGAGCTCCCAGTACAAGCTAATATTGACTGTTTCTTGCTCTCTATAGCTTTTTTTGGGGGGAGGGGAGGGGGACATGGTCCAGGAATCGAACCCAGGTCTTCCACGTGGAAGGAGAGAGCATTCTACCTCTAAACCACCCATGTACCCTCTATAGCATTTTATATAGATGCTTTGCTGTACTTTTATTCAAAGCCCACTCCTGGTGATCCCCCTTTTCAACAAAGGATTTGGCTTCTAATTTCCTTAAAATAAGGACAATTATATAAAAAATGTCCCCTTTCACTTGCATTTGTTTCCATTTTCACCCTTCTACTATTCCTTTCTTAATTCCTCTGTCCATATATATCTAAAATTTAAAAAAAAAGCCTACTGTATTAACAATTCTAAGAATTTATCTTACAGCAGTATATGCACGATAGCATGAGATTATTTTTTTCAAGGAGATTATCTTTTTCAAGGATGGTCACTGCAGAATTGTTTACAAGAGTGAAAAACTGAAGGCAAATTTCATTCAATAGTAGCATGAGTAAATACATCCACCCTAAGGAACGTTATTCAGTCATTAAATAGAATGAGGTATAAGTTTTTTTCTAATTTATTTTTCTGGAGTGATACAAATATTCCAAAAAATGATCATCATGATACACAACTATGTGATGATATTGTAAGCCATTGATTGAGCACCATGTATAAAAAGAATGTGTATGAAGATTTTTCTCAATAAAAGAATTTAAAAAATAAGAATGAGGTACTCTTTGCACTGATGTGGAAAAACTTCATGCTATTCCATTAGGTTAAAAAAATTAAAAAAACTAATTTGCAACAATAGAATTTATCATTTTGTAAAAACAAATGAAAAACACACTTTTTAAGATTCACCTATTTTTAAAAACTATATTTATTGAAAAATTTCCACACATGCACAGTCCAACCATATTATACAATCAGTGGCTCACAATATCATCACACAGTTGTATATTCTTCACAATGATCATTTTTAGAACATTTGTATTACTCCCGAAAAAGGAATAAAAAGATAAAAACAAGAACTCATAAATCCCATACTCCTTACTCTACCTTCTTATTGACTCATAGTATTTCAATCTATCCAATTTTTACCATTTATCTTACCCCATAATTTATTTTTATTCCCCCCCAATATATTTTTTTACTCATCTGTTCATACCCTGGATAAAAGGAGCATCAGACACAAGGTTTTCACAATCATGCAATCACATTGTAAAAGCTATATAGTTATACAGCATTCTTCAAAAATCAAGGGTACTGGAACACAGTTCAACAGTTTCAGGTACTTTCCTCCAGCCACTCCAGTACACCATAAACTAAAAAGGGATATCTATATAATGTGTAAGAATAACCTCCAGGATAACCTCCCAACTCTGAACTCTTTCAGCCACTGAGACTTTATTTTGTATCTTTTCTCTCTTCCCCCTTTTGGTCAAGAAGGCTTTCTCATTCCCATGATGCCAGGTCCTGGCTCATCCCCAGGAGTCAGGTCCCATGTTGTCAGAGAGATTTCCACTATTGGGAGTGATGTCCCACGTAGCGGGAAGGGCAGTGAGTTCACCTGCCAAGCTGACTTACAGAGAAAGGCCACATCTGAGCAATAAACAAGGCTCTCCAGGGGTAACTCTTAGGCATAATTATAAATAGGTTTAGCGTTTTCTTTGCAGGAATAAGGTTCATAGGGGCGAGATCCAAGATTGAGGGCTCAGTTTATTGAGTTGGTTGACCCCATTGCTTGGAGAATATCATGAATTCCTCAGATGGGGAAAGTTGAATATTTCTTCCTTTCTCCCCAGGTTCCAAAGGGAATTTTGCAAATACTTTTTTATTCTCTGCCCAAATTACTCTGGGATATATCGGGCACTCCCACTAGACTAGATAAACCAACAAAATTTCATGCCGTACTCAAGATTCCATGTAATTATGCTGTTCAAGTAGACTGACCATACAAATTAAATTAGATAATGTGCTACCCAAAATATACATTTTGCACCAAATAAACATCTCTCCCTTTGGTCTCACTAAGAGGATGGAGTTTGAAAATACGGCCATATCTTCCTTTATCCAGTATTCTGATTTACCTTAGTCCTATACAGAGCAGCTTCATTCATATCTCTAGATGAAGTCTGACCACTTTTATAGCTTTTTTCAACAGTTGCTAAATGGGTTAATTTTGACTTTCATAGCTTCTGTGCTCTAAACTCAGTCTCAGGTGTCACATAATTACCCGAAGTTTCAGGGAATGACCAGCTTATGTACAAATACCTTAGTATCTCAGAATTTAGAAATATCAGTTACAATTCCTAAATATATGTGACTGCTCTAAGAGCTTACAATCTAGGAACCTTTACAATAGGCCCTACAACCTGATAACCCATGCCTTCAACTTCAATTCTCTGAGTTTATATATTGCAGTTAATATATATGAGGGCGGTATGATAACATTTGTCATTTTGTTTCTGCTATTTTATTCAACATACTGTCCTAAGGTTCATTCACCTAGCTGCATGGCTCACAACTTCATTTCTTCTTGCAGCCGCTCAGTAGTATGTTGTATGTATACACCATAGTTCCCCCTTCCATTCCTCAGTCGTTGAACCCTTAGGCCACCTCCACCCATTTTGAATCATAAACATTGCCACTATAAACACCAATATGCAAATTTCCATTCGTGTCCCCACTCTCAGTTCCTCCAGGTGTATATCTAGTAACAGGGATGCAAGATCATATGGCAGCCCTACCCCTAGCCTCCTGTGGTACCACCACATTACCCTCCAGAGGGGCTGCAGCTCTCAACTTCCCTAACAACAGTGGATAGATAATCTCTTTCTCCACATTTTCTCTAGCACTTGTTTCTCTCCGTTTAGAGTTAAACAATTTTATTTGCACATCCTATAATCCAACCTAAGTAAACAGATGCCTTCACCACCATAATCCACATGAAGACATTTCCTTCTCTTTCACATAGAATTCATAGCCCTCCCCCATGTCCCCTGCTTGCTCACATTTAATTTTGGCATAATGACTTTGTTATATTCAGTGGAAGCATATTACAATGTTAATGTTGACTATAGACCCTAGCTTGCATTGATTGTACCTTTTCTTGTAAACCATCAATTTTCTACCCTTAGCAATGTTGACATTCATGTTCTCCATTCATGTAAAAACATTTTTATATTTGTACATAGAATCACCATCCTTGTCCACTCTAGACATTCCTAAGTTATACTGGCTCAGTCTTTATCCTCTTTCTTTCCATCTGGTTCCATACATGCCCGCAGACATTCTCCCTCAACCATACTCACATTCAGCTTCATTCAGTGTACTTATATTATTGTGCTACCATCAGGTAGTATTGTGCTATCCATTTCTGAATTTTACAATCAATTCTGCTGCACAATCTGTATTCCTTCAGCACCAAATGCCCAATTTCAACCCTCTTTCTATCTCTTGATAACCTGTGTTCTTAACTTTAACTCTGAAAGTTCACTCATTAATGTTAGTTCATATTAGTGAGACCATACAGTATTTGTCCTTTTGTTTCTGGCTAACTTCACTGAGCATAATGTCCTCAAGGTTCATCCACATTGTTACATGGTACATGATTTTATTCTGTTTAACAGAGGCATTATATTCCATCATATGTATATAATACAGGTTGTTTAGCCATTCCTTCGTTGAGGGACATTTGGGCTGTTTTCATCTCTTGGCAACTGTAAATAATCCTGCTTTAAACATTGGTGTGCAAATGTCTATTTGTGTCCTTACCTTCAGTTCCTCTGAATATATCCCTAGTAATGGGATTGCTGGATCATATGGCAATTTTATCTTCCCGAGGAACTGCCAAACTGCCTTCCAGAGTGGTTGCAGCATTTTACATTCCCACCAATAGTGGATAAGTGTCCCTTTTTCTCCACATCCTCTCCAGTACTTGTAGTTTTTTGTTTTTGATGATGGCCATTCTAGTGGCTGTAAGATATTTCATTGTGGTTTTTTTTTTTTTTTTGCATGGTCTGGGAATCAAACCCAGGTCTCCCACATGAAAGGCGAGCATACTACCACTGAACCATCCATGCACCCTTCTCACTGTGGTTTGATTTACATTTCCCTAGTAGCCAGTGAAGTTGAGTATCTTTTCATGTGCCTTTTAGCTATTTGTATTTCCTCTTCTGAGAAGAGTCTGTTCATGTCTTTTGCCCATTTTTTAAATTGAGTTGTCTTTTTGTTGTTGAGTTGAAGAATTTCTTTAAATTCTGGATACTAAACCCTTAACTGATTTGTGGTTTCCAAATACTATCTCCCATTGTGTAGGTTGCCTTTATACTTTCTTGAGACAGTTCTTTGATGTACAAAAGTGCTTAATTTTGAGAAGATTCCATTTATCTATTTCTTTTTTCAATGCTCATGCTTTGGGTGTAAGGTCTAGGAAACCTATTACAAGATTTGTAAGATATTTCCCTACATTTTCCTCTTACAGTTTTATGGTCTTAACTCTAATGTTTAGGTCTTTGATGCATTTTGAGTTAATTTTTGTAGAAGGTGTTAGATATGGAACCTCTATCATTCATCTGCATAAGGATATTCAATTCTCCAAACACCATTTATTGAAGCGGCTACTCTGTCCCAGGTGGGTTGGATTGACCACCTTTTCAAAGATCAATTGTCCATGGATAAGAGGGTCTATTTATGAACACTCAATTTGATTCCGTTGGTCAGTACATTTATCTGACACACCAATACCGTGCTGTTTTGACCACTAGTGTAGCTTCATAATATGCTTTAATGTCAGGAAGTGTGAAACCTCCCATTTCATTTTTCTTTCTCAAGATACTCTTTCAAATAAATTTGGTTATTAGTTTTTCTATTTTTGGGATTTAAATTCATGTTGCATTGAATCTATAAATCATTTTGGATAGAGTTGACCTCAACTATATTTAGTCTTCCAATCCATGAACATGGTATGCCCTTCCATTCATTTAGGACTTCCATGATTTCTTTTAGCAATTTCTTGCAGTTTATTGTGTATAGGTCTTTTGTATGCTTAAATTTATTCCTAAATAATTGATTATTTTGGTTGCTATTGTAAATGGATTTTTTTCTTGATTTCCTCCTTAGATTGCTCATCACTAGTGTATAGAAACACTACAGATTTCTGGGTGTTGATCCTTTACCCTGTCACTTTGCTATACTCATATATTAGCTCTAATAGCTTTGCTGTAAATATTTGGGGACTTTTGACATATAGTATCATGTCCTCTGCACACAGTGAGAGTTTTACTTCTTCCTTTCCAATTTGGGTGTCTTTTATTGCTTTTTCCTATATAGCTCTGGCTAGAACTTCCAGTGCAATGTTTAATAACAATGGTGACAGTGGGCATCCTTGTCTTGTTCCTGACATTAGAGAGAAAATTTTCAGTCTTTCTCCATTGAGGATAATGTTAGCTGTGGGTTCTTCATATATTCTCTTTATCACATTGAGGAATTTCTCTTCTATTCCTATTCTTTGAAGTGTTTTAATCAAAAAAGGATGTTGAATTTTGTCAGATGCCTTTTTCTGCACCAGTCAAGATGATCATGTGGTCTTTCCACTTTGATTTATTGATGTGGTGTATTACATTAATTGATTTTTTTGTGCTAAACCAGCCTTGCATTTCTGGAATAAATCCTACTTGGTCATATTGTATAATTCTTTCAATGTGCTGCTGAATTCGATTTGTACATATTTCGTTGAGGATTTTTGCATCTGTATTCATTAAAGTGATTGGTCTGCAATTTTCTTTTCTTGTAGTATCTTTATCTGGCTTTGGAATTCATAGAATGAGTTTGGTAGCTTTCCCTGCTCTTCAGGTTTTTTGAAGAGTTTGAGCAAGAATGGTACTAATTCTTTTGTGAATGCTTGATAGAATTCACATGTGACCCCATCTGGTCTTGGACTTTTCTTTTTTAGGGAACTTCTTGATGACTGATTCAATCTCTTTACTTGTGATTGGTTTGTGGAGGTCATCTATTTCGTCTCAAGTCAATGTTGGTTGTTCATGCCTTTCTAGGAAGTTGTCCATTTCACCTATGTTGTTGTGCCGGTTTGAATCTGTTTTGTATTCCAGAAAAGCCAAAAGAGTGGGAGCTTTTTGATCATTTCTATGGAGATGTGACCCACTCAATTGTGAGTGGTAGGGTGGGATAATTTGATTAGATGGTTTCCATGGAAATGTGTGTCCACCCATTCAAGGTGGGGTTGCTAACTGGAGCCCTTAAAGAGGGAACCATTTAGGAAAAAGCTTTAGAGTCATGAGAACCCACACAGCCAGAGACCTCTGGAGGCGAAGGAAAACACTCCTGGAGGAGCTTCATAAAATAAGAAGCCTGGAGAGAAAGCTAGTAGGCTTTGCCATGTGTCCTTCCAGCTAAGATAAACCCAGAACTTCATTGGCCTTTTTTAAGTGAAGGTAACTTCTTATTGGTGCCTTAATTTGGACATTTTCATGGCCTTAGAACCATAAATATGCAACTTAATAAATTTGCCCCTTTCAAAGCCATTCTGTTCAGGTGTATCACATTCTGGCAGCTTGCAGACTAGAACAGATTTTGGTATCAGCTAAGTGAGGTGCTGCTGCAATTTGCAAATACAAAACATGTTGGAATGGCATTTTAAATGGATAAACGGAAGATTCTGGAAGAGCTGTGAGGAGCTTGATAGAGAAGGTAGAATGCTTTGAAGAGACTGTTGGTAGAAATGTGGACTCTAAAGATACCTCTGACAAGGCTCTAGACAGAAATGAGTCTTGTGTTATTGCGAACTGGAAGGAAGGTGATCCTTACTCTAAAATGGCAGACAATATGGTAAAATTGACCAGTGGCTTTGTCTGGAAGGTATGTTTTAAAAAAGCCATGAACTCGGATATCTAGCAGAAGAGATTTCCAAATTTAATGTGGACAGTGCAGCCTGGTTTCTCCTCGCAGCTTATAGTGAAATGTGACAGGAAAAAGAGAAGCTGAGAATAGAACTCTTGGGTATAAAGAAGCCAGAAATTGATGGTCTGGAAAATTCTGGGCTTCCAGAAAGGGAGACCTCAAAGAATAGTGCTCCATGTGAGGATTTAAGCAAACATGGAACCAGTCAGCCATTACAGGACAAGTGAGGATTTGAGATGGAGTTATCCTGGAAGGATTTGTGGAAAGTCTTTTCGTCTGATGGGCATGATCCCAGCCAACAAGAGTGTTGTGGGATCTGTATAAATAGAACCACTGCCAGACTGGACTAAAAGGCTTAGAAAAGAGACAAAGTGAAGGTGAAATGTCTTCAGAGGCAGAACCATGGAGGCTAAGGTCTGAAGTCAAGAAACATCAGGCCAGGAGAAAAGACCCAGAACTTGGAGGGGGTGAGTTTGTCCTGAATGCAGAGGCTGGGACTTCCACCTCATAGCAGTGGAAGAGTTGTGCCACCTCTGGTCTTGGAGACTGTGGAGCACATTCTTTGGGGATTGGGGAGAGCCTGGCTGCCACCTCATGGAGGGGTTGAGCATGTGCCCTGGAGATGGCAGAGATCCCGGATGTGGCACTGATGCTCGGAGAGGGTGGAAATGAGAAAAGGATGGTATCCTTAATGTTGCATTCAGAGAGAGACAGGCCACTGAGTTGGCCCTCAGAAAGGGTAGGACTGCCACTTTCTAAAGCCCTAAAGATAAATGACACTCAGAGTTAGAAATCTAATGGCATTTGCCGTGTAGGTTTCCAGAACTGTTTGGTCCGGTAACTCTGTGTTCCTTCCAATTCCTCTCCATGAAAATGGGTATATGTATTCTATGACTGTCCCTCCTTTGTATGTTGGCAGCAGATAACTTGTTCTGAGTTTTACAGGTCCAAAGCCAAAGGAGAACTTTGTCTTAAGACAGACCATGCCTGTAGCCAACTTTGATGAGATTTTCTACTGTTTCTTTATATTGCATTTGTATTGTTACTGAAATTAAGGCTTTCTGCTATTGTTATGGAATGAATGTATTTTGCATTTGCAAAGAATATCTCTTTTTGGGGTCCAAAGGATGGGATGTGCCAGTATGAATCTGCTTTGGACCTCAGAAAAGCCAAGTTCTTCAATCCTCATTCAATATTGCTGGGTGGGAGCTTTTATATTGTTTCCATGGAGATGTGACCCATCCAATTGTGGGTGGTAATTCTGGTTAGATAGTTTCCATGGAGAGGTTTCATCATCCATTCAAGGTAGGGTGGCTTACTGGGGCCCTTTAAGAGGGAACTATTTTGGGAAAAGCTTTAGAGCCATGAGAGCCACAAGATTCCACACAGCCAGAGGCCTTTGGAGATGAAGAAGGAAAATGCCTTCATGAAATAAGAAGCTGGGAGACAAAGCTACCAGGTTTTCCCATGTGCACATCTAGCTGAGAGAGAAACCCTGAACTTCACTGGCCTTTTTTGAGTGAAGATAACCTCTTGTTGGTGCCTTAATTCGGATATTTTCATGGCCTTAGGACTGTAAACTTGTAACTTAATTCCCCCTTTTCAAAGCGGTTTTGTTTCAGGTATATCTCATTCTGGTAACTTGCAGAATAGAACAGTTGTCTAGTTTATTAGCATATAGTTGCTCAGAGGACCCTCTTATTACCTCCTTTGTTTCTTCAGGGTCAGTGGTTATGTCCCTCCCTCCATTTCTGATTTGATTTCTTTGCATCCTCTCTCTATTTTTTTTTTGTCAGCCTAGCTAAGGGTCCATTGATTTTATTGATTTTCTCAAAGAACTAACTTCTGGTTTTGTTGATTTTCTCAATTGTTTTCATATTCTCAATTTCATTTATTTTTGCTCTGGTCTTCATAATTTCTTTCCTTTTGCATGCTGCGGGGTTAGTTTGCTATTCTTTCTCTAGTTCTTCTAAGTGAACAGTTATTTCCTCGATTTTTGCTCTTTCTTCTTTTTTAATACAGGCATTTAAGGCAATAACCTCCGACTCACCACTGCCTTTGTTACATTACATAAATTTTGATATGTTGTGTTTTCATTTTCATTTGCCTTGAGATATTTACTGATTTCTCTTATAATTTCTTGCTTGACCCACTGGTTGTTTAAGAGTGTATTGTTTAGCCTCCACGTATTTGTGAATTTTCTGCTCTCTTTTACTGATTTCCAGCTTCATTCCATTATGATTCAAGAAAGTATTTTGTATAATTTCAGTCTTTTAAAATGTATTGAGACTTGCTTTGTGACCCAGCATATGGTCTATTCTTGAGAATGATCCATGAGAAAAAAGTGTATCCTGCTGTTGTGGGGTATAATCTTCTGTAAATGCCTGTTAAGTCTAGTTCATTTATCATATTATTCGAAACATGTTTCCTTATTGATCCTCTGTCTAGGTGTTCTATCCATTGATGAGAGCAGGGAATTGAAGCCTCCAACTATCATGTGAGAGGTGTCTACTTCTTGCTTCAGTATTGTCAGTGCTTGCCTCACCTATTTGGGAGCATTCTGGCTTGGTACATAAAATATTTATGATTGTTATATTTTCTTGTTGAACTGTCCCTTTTATTAACACATAGTGTCCTTCTTGTCTCTTTTAATTGCTCTACATTTGAAGTCTAATTTGTTGGATATTAGGATAGCTATCCTGCTCTTTTCTGGTTGCTGCTTGCATGAAATATCTTTCCCCAGCTTTTCACTTTCAACATTTTTTTGTCTTTGTGTCTAAAGTGAGTCTTCCGTAGACAGCATATAGATGGGTCCTGCTTTTTAAATCAATTCTGCCAGTCTATGTCTTTTGATTATGGAGTTTAACCCATTAACATTTAACATTATTACTGTAAAGGCACTACTTTCTTCTATAATTTTGTCTTTTGGATTTTATATGTCATATCTATTTTTTTTTCTCTTTTTGCCTTTACTGATAGTCTTCATTTCTACATCCTTCTCCAGACCTCTCCTGCATTTTCCTATCTGCCTGTAGGGTTCTGTTTAGCATTTCATGTAGGGCTCATCTCAGTCAAAAATATTCTTAGTGATTGTCAGAAAATATTTTAACCACCCCCTCATTTTTTAAATTTTTAACTTTTTAATTGTATAGTATAACATATATACAAAGTAAAGAAATAAAAAAGCAATAGTTTTCAAAGCACTCTTCAATAAGTAGTTACAGGACAGATACCAGAGTTTGTCATGGGCTACCATATGATCCTCTCAGATTTTTCCTTCTAGTTGCTCCAGAATATAAGAGGCTAGAGGTCTTATATATTTTCCATCATCACAATCAACTTTTTTCCTTTTTTGTGAAAAATAACATATATACAAAAAAGCTATAAATTTCAAAGCACAGCACCATAATTAGTTGTAGAACATATTTCAGAGTTTGACATGGGTAACAATTTCACAATTTTAGGTTTTTACTTCTAGCTACTCTAAAATACTGGAGACTAAAAGAGATATCAATTTAATTTTTCAGCATTTATGTTCATTTTTTAAATCCTATCTTCTCTGTATAACTTCACCATCACCTTTGATCTTTCCATCCCTCTCTTTCAGGGGTTTGGGCTATGACCCATTCTAAATTTTTGATATTGGAAGGGTTTATCACTAATATGTGGTAGGGAGATGGAGCTACCTGGTGTTCTGGAAATGCTGGGCTAGGTTTCAGGACTTACCTGGACCAGGGACCCATCTGGAGACTGTAGGCTTTTGGAAAGTCACTCTAGTGCACGGAACCCTTGTGGAATCTTATATATACCCCTAGGTATATCTTTAGGATAGGCTGGAATGGTCCTGGTTGGGGGCAGGTTATGATAGGTAGCAAGGTCTAAGTGAAGCTTGTATAACAGCAACCTCCAGAGTAGCCTCTCGACTCCATTTGAACTCTCATTGCCACTGATACTTTATTCGTTATATTTCTTTCCCTCATTTGGTCAGGATGGAATTGTTGATTCCATGGTGCCAAGTCTGGAGTCATCCCTGGGAGTCATCTCCCATGCCACTAAGGAGACTTTTAGCCCTGGATGTCATGTCCCATGTAGAGAGGAGGGCAATGATTTCACTTGCAGAGTTGGGCTTAGAGAGATTGAGCTTCTACCTGAGCAACAAAAGAGGTCCTCCACAGTAACTCTTAGACATGCCTATAGGTAGTCGATGCTTCTACACTACCTACAAAAGCTTCACAAGAATAATCCTCATGATCATGGGCATGGCCTATTGATTTGGGTGTCCCTAGAGTTTGACACAGTATCAGGGGATTCCCTGATGGTGAGGTTTAATAGTTCCATATTTTTTCTCTCATCCCTCAGGGGGCTCTGCCAATATGTTTTGATTATCTGCTTAATATACTCTAGGATGTATCCAGGTATTATAATAATCTATACAGGATTAAAGGACCTCTTTCTTTATTTTATGCTCCCTGTGTTTCAGTTGTTCAAATGAGCTATACGATAGGTTGAATTAGATTATGGACTACAGAAAATTTCAGTTCCAGACCAAATAAACCTTTCTTCCATTGGTCTCAAAGAGTATGTGTGGTTCTAAAATATAGACACTGTCTTTCTTACCCCTATGTTCTGAATTACTTTAACCCCAACCTGTTTGGCTTCGTTCTTATTTCTAAATATCAGGTTGTATATATATATAACAGTCTCTTAAAATCTGGAATAATAATCACCATTCCAGACTTAATGTGTCTGCTCTAAAAATATCAGGGTATATATATATAAAACAGTCTCTTAAAATCCAGAATAATAATCACCATTCCAGACTTAATGTGTCTGCTCTAAAAGCTTACAGTCTAGGCCCCTGTTTCTCATAAGCATTTTCTAAGGTAACCATACCATTCTTGTTCTTTTATTTCTGGCTTATTTTGTCTCACGAAATGTCCCACAGGTGCATTCACATCGTTGCATACCCCACAATTTTGTTCCTTTTTGTAGCAGCACACCCTTCATTCATAAGTATACACTTGAATGCTTGGCAATCTACTTCTCCGTCAGTGCATCCTTCAGCCAACTTAGTTGTGACTGGTTTGTTGAAATCTTCTATTTCTTCCTGAGTCAGTGTAGCTTGTTTTTGTGTCTCCAGGAATTTGTCTATTTCATCTAAATTGTCCAGTTTGTTGACATATAATTGTTCATAGTATCTTATGATTTCTTTTATTTCTTCAGGATCTGTGATAATGCACCCCTTCTCATTTCTGATTTTGTTTATTTGCATCCTCTTTCTTTTTTTTCTTTTTCAGTCTTGCTAGTGGCCCATCAATTTTATTGATTTTCTCAAAGAACCAACTTTTGGTTTTATTGATTCTTTCTATTGTTCTTTTGTTCTCCCATTCATTTATCACTGCTTTAATCTTTGTTATTTCTCTTCTTCTATTTGCTTTGGGATTAGTTAGCTATTCTTTCTCAAGTTCCTCCAGGTGTGCTGTTAAGTTTTTTTTTTTTTTCATGGGCAGGCACCAGGAATCGAACCAAGGTCCCTGGCATGGCAGGCAAGAATTCTGCCTGCTGAGGCACCATGGCCCGCTGTTTTCTGTTTTTTAATATAGGCATTTAGGACAATAAATTTCCCTCTCAGCACAACCTTTGCTGCATCCCATATGTTCTGAGAAGTTGTATTCTCATTTTCATTTGTCTCCAGATAGCTAATGATTTCTCTAGAAATTTCTTCTTTGACCCACTGGTCGTTTAAAATCGTGTTATTTAATCTCCATATATTTGCAAATGTTCTTGTTCTTTGGTGGTTACTGAGATCCAGCTTCATCCCATTGTGATCAGATAAAGTGCTTTGAATAATTTCACTGTTTTTAAATTTATAAAGACCTGCTTTGTGCCCCAGAATATGATCTATCCTGGAGAATGTTCCATGAGCACTAGAGAAGAATGTATATCCTTTTGCTTTGGAGTGCAATTACCTATATATATCTGTTAGGTCTAATTCATTTATCAAATAATTTAACCTTTCTATTTCCTAATTGACCTTCTGTCTGATTGTTCTATCTATAGAGGAGAGTGGTGTATTGAAGTCTCCTACTATTATTGTTGAAACATCTATCACTCCCTTCAGTTTTGCCAATGTCTGTCTCATGTACTTTGGAGCTCCCTGATTGGGAGTATAAACATGATCGTTATATATTTTTGGTGAATTGACCCTTTAATTAGTATATAGTGTCTTTCTTTGTCTCTTATGACGTCTTTACATTTAAAGTCTATTTTGTCCAATATTAGTACACTTACTCCTGCTTTGTTTTGGTTACAACTTGTATGGAAAATCTTTTTCATCCTTTTACTTTCAATCTATTTGTGTCCTTGTGTCTAAGATGAGTC